>VZRL01003051.1:105083-132982 GCA_013397895.1 Origma solitaria | reverse complement strand
GGCCCCGGATCCGCCTATGCCGCCGCCAGCGGCGACTGGGCCGGCGCTGTGGGTGCCCTGGCACCGTGTATCTCCGACGGGGCCGCGCCCCGGGGAAGGGCTGGGTGGGCACGGGGCCCTGTCATCCGCAGGTGCCCCGCCGGGGTCAGCCTGCGGTGACCGGGGCGGGCGATGCCAGCATCTCTTCTGGGCTTGAGTCCGTGGCCTCGCCCTGGGCGTCAGCTGCCGGGGGGAGCCGTTCAGGGCGCCTTTCCCAGGGAAAAAGGGCTGGGAGTGGATGCCCGGAGCTGGGTGTGCTGCAGGAGTGGTCTGTGGCAGGGCACATCTGAACTCTGCTAGAAATCCTAAAATTCTGAGCAAGGTGAGGTTTTCTCTGAATGTGTTCTCATCCTTTCAGGAGTCTCCCAAGTCTACCAAAAGCACCACAAAGCCTGGGAGCAGCAGCAGCAGCAGCAGCAGCAGCAGCAGCAGTAGCGGAAAGGATGGTGGGGCAGAGAATTCAGAAGAGGTAAGGCTTTCACCTTGGGTACAGCAGTGTGCACATACAACTCATCTTTGGGGAGGAATTAAATCTTTCATTTTAGCCACTTCAAGCTGTTCGACCAGATAACACATGTCACCAGGATCTTAAGAAGTCAGAGAAGGAAAATTGGCCCAAAGGGAACAATGACTATGGATGAGACTGGATGAGTCTCATACCCTACAGACCTGCAAAAAGACATTTGACACGAAGCTGAGGGCAAGTGCTGCTTGCCGAGGTGGGCAGGGCATGGCAAAGTTGGCTGCAGAAAGGAACAAGCCATGATTATCAACGAGGTGGAAGCCTGACAGATGGGAGCAGCTTCCGTGCTCCTGTCAGAGCAAAGCGCAATAAACTCTGTTGTCACTTTGTGTCAGAGTGGGAGAGTAGTGAGAGGCAATAGGAAAAGATCTGTTCTTCTGAGGCGTTTTCTGGAGGAGTGAGATTAGGAAGTAATGGATAGGAACACTTGAAAGAATAAACTGCTAGAGATTAAATGGTTCTCCTTTGGTATACCAGCCTTGTTGCTGAATGCAGCATTCCTCACAAGAAGGCACAGTCTGTATTCCCAGATGTGCAGTCTCACTCTCAGTTTTGATGTTGCCAAAGTAGATACATTAGAATGGCTTCAGCAGAATATGATAGTATGTTAAGCTGTGCTTAGAATTAGTGCAAATTTGTGTACACTGGAACTTTTCTCGTAGTCCTGAGTTTATGTGGCACTCAGGCAGTGATTGTGGAATTTGAGATTTGGCTTGGAAGAGTGTTGTACGCATGTGTGAGGAAGCATGCATGTATGAATGGTTTATTTTTTTTTAATACTGCAATTTGGCAAACAAGCTGTGCCACTTCTACATCCATAGGAGCCTGTGTGCTATAGTCTTGTCTGGAACACGTTGCACTTGTAATTCTGAGGGTTGGGCATGAGAGACATGTAGGGCTAATGAAGACTAGGAGGAAATGTGTAGTTCAGTGGCATGGTTGTAGTCAATGTTATTTTAGAGTCTACTTCAAAGCATAGATCTGCATTGCAGAGCCTCGGAAAACATCCTTTACTATAAGCCACTCAGTTTTCTGCTCATACCTAACCTGTTGTGTGGCCAGCAAGGAATCAGAGTCTAACTTTGTGGGCCCTGAAGCAGGCAGCAGTTTTGTAGATCTGCATCCTGGCCTTTGCTTCTGTCCATTTTATTTTGCGTGTACAGCTGAAAAGAGTTTGGTGGAGAGCTGTCTGCAGTCTCCAAGGAAGTGAGAGAACTCTTGCATTGGCATTATGGGTCAGACTTACCTTTTATTTATGTGGCACTCATTGCTGAGTTCACAGCTCTGGAAAGATGTAGGAAAGCCTGGGTCTTGCAATGGATAGCAAAAAAAGCAAATCACACTGATATGCCCACCCTAATCAGCAGTGGGCTATGGTACTGCTCTCCTGGTTACAAGTGGTGCAGTAAGAAGGGAAGAATGTCACAGGCTACAAGCTTCTTTCTGTGACCTGAAATGGCATGTAATATTTGCCTGAGTGCAGAAGAAACATAGAAGTGATGTGTCTAAGCTTCCCTCCCACAAAGCATACCCAGCCACTTCCTCATACTCCAGACAAAATCCAGCCCTTCTTTAAGATGGAAAGCTGGGTCTCCTTTGATCATAGGAACAGAGAGCAGAGCAGAAAGGAGACACCTCTGCAGTGTGCACTGCCACAGGTTTTGTCTTCCTTTCTGTGTTGAGTCTGCAGTGAAGTTTGTTCCTCCTTGGTGCTTTCCTGTCTCTGGAGTGCTCTGCTGCAGAATGGAAGAGAGCTCTTTGCTTGATAAGAAGAAATGTATAGCAGTTTGAATGTGATTTTCTTGCTCTTCAGGAAACACAGAAAGGTATTTTGACTTTCACATTGTGTGAGGAATTAGGTAATGTGTGCTGGGAGCAAAACTCCTTCCTTTTGTCAGAATCAAGAGGTGGTTTGACTTGTGAAACGCTGGGAGTGGTATTGTCTCGTGGGGTTGATGGGCTGAGTCCAACCTGGATACTTCTGCTGCCATTTTAAGAGTTTCATACCCTGTGAATTCGCCTGTGGAGTTATGGTTGCTTGGTTGCCTGTTCTAGGGTGAAAACTGGGTGCACTAAAGAGATCTTTCCTTTTTCTTCATATCTCAATAGATGCTTAATGGGCTTGCAGCAGGGGAGCAGCATTTGGGCAGCCCTCTTCCAGTATGTGCTTTCCTCTCACACTGTGCTCCATGGAGCAAGGGAAGGAGTCAACTTTAATTTATCCTGGTACCAGAAAGTTGTGACTTGTTTTGCAGGCAACTTGTCTGGCTGGTGGGATGAGTAAAGCTTGTTTCAGAGCAGCTCTGTTTTGATGGATCTGGGCAAATGCAGTGGACGAGGAGCTCCTATGGGGATCTCTGTGGAGGGAGATGAAGGAGGGTAGGAGTCAGTCCAGAATCCCATAAGCAAAGTGCTTTGTTCTCTGCAGCGAAGGAGCTTTTAGTGGAGCTGATCTGGAAGGGCAGATATGCTCAAAAGCAGGCATATCCCCACAAGGGAAGGCAAGTGTTGGATTCCCTCTTAAGTACAGGGATACTGCAGTGCTCTTTTAGTTTTACTCCAAGATGAGCATCTATCTGATGTGAATAGCCAGCAGAGCTTGGCCAGCCCCTGGCTTTGGAAGAGGCAGTTTGCTTAGGAAGAGACTAGGAGCAGTGGAGTAAAACATGAGAGCAGGGAGTGGGAAATGAAAGGTACGTTTAGTTCAGTCCCTCTGGAACATGATGAATATATGAATGCAGAGAACTTCTGTGTGGCTATTTAAGGAGAAAAAAAAATAATGTCAGAGACCAAGGCAGCGCTGAATGAGAGGATGAGAAAGAGTTACTCCTCCTGGCCAGAACGACTGGGAGAGGCAGCTGGGTGGGGAAGAGAGTTAATGACCTGGAAGTGGGAGCAGGCATTAGCAGCAGTAAAGAGGGGAGTTGCTCTGCTGCCTCAAGGGCAGCTTGGAGCCTTGCTGATGAGATTTGCAGCTCTGGGAGAGAGTGCACCTTTTCACTGAGCTGCTGTGTTTTCATGTTTTGCAGATATCTCCATGGGGCTTGTTACTGCAGTACCTGGAGTTCATTATTCAGAGACAGGCATTACAGTGTGTTCATGTTACTTCTGAGGCAGAGGCCTGATTCTAATAGGGAAGCTGTGTAACAGCAGACAAAGAGAAGCAGGTACTGACTTGAGGGATCGGAAGGGAAGAGTCATCTGAGGAGGAGGAGCTGAGAGCAGATCTGGGCTGGGAAGCTTAGCAAGCAGGGGATGCTCAAGGGACCTGTGAGGCAGAAGGGGCTTCCTGAGTGGCGATGCACCCAGCTGCAGTAGGAGTGCCTGCAGAGGTGAGGTCATGCACGGGTAGGGGAGTGCAGGAGAAGCTAACACAGCTCAGGATGGCTGGGGGAAGAGGATCTCTGTTCTCTGGGTTGAAGAGGAATAGCATAGAGCAGGCTCAGGGCCTGGGGCTCATTGACTTGTGCAGGCAAGTTCCTAACAAGGAGGAGAGGTGGTGGTAACCAGTGGGGAGGAAATGCTCTGGAGCCAGGGAGCCTGCGCTTGCGGGAGTTCTAATTGGATTGCAGTTGGGGCCAGCCTGTCCTATTGGCACAAGGAGATGCTCCACTCCAGTGGGAAAAGTGGGGCTGCCCCACTGCGCTTTGTGCTGTTCTCCAGTCACTTCAGCATATGCAGAGTAACAGCCACAGCAAACAGTGCCTCCCAAGCTGTTGGCTTTGCCATGGTGTGTGAGCCCTGCCTGTCAGGATGGAGCTGAGCCTGCTCAGGTAGAGGGGTGCCTGCAGCCATGGAGCAGTCGGCTGGTGTTGGTGTCAGGGAAAGAGTCTGTGCATGAAGAGAAAAGCTTTCAGGTTCAGTAGTCTGCTGTGTTTTCAGGGATGGAAACTTCAGAGAAGAAAGTGTTAGGAAACTTAAAGTAAGCCTCTTCTGATTCATGTGGCCAAGGTAGGAGGTGTTGAAGGCAGCAGGACAGCAGGCCTGCCACAGGAAGCACCTTCTGAAAGCAGGGATTCAACTTTTACCAGAAAGTGCCTGTAGAAGCAGTCCATCATAAACTCTCTGAGCACTGCAGCCTGTATATCTGAGCTCCCCAGTCATCAGGTTTTCTCTAGAAATCTCGGTTGTGTGACCTTTGCATGTATATGAGGGTTTCTTAAATAGCTGGCAGCTATACCTGAAGCTATGTTTTGTCTTTCTTCATGCAAGATGTTGAAGACTGAAGACTGTAGACTGTTGAAGACTGGTGGCAAGGACTTTGCCAGCCCCCTGATGCAGCCTGTTCAAATGCAGTGAAAGCACCATGCTCAGAACATTTGCCTGTGGTGTTTCTGAGTGAGTGAGGAGTGCACAGGCATGTCCCATCAGCTAGGGGGGCCCATGTGTACTCCTTCCTTAAGTGTTACCTGGGAGGCCACCATTGCATCTTCCATTTCTCTCTGTACCATCTTTTCTCTGTGAAGGCTCAGCATTCTTATTTTTCCCTTCTTCCCTGTGGAAGGAGAGTGATATAGAGTCAAGGACTCCCAAAGGCATCTGGACAACATTTTGAGTGGCTCACACTGCCCTGATACCCAAGTATTCAGGGTGAGGAATGAACTTCTCAGTCTTGGAAACTGGCCAGCAAGACTTTGTTCTGACTTAACTGAGCAGAGACCACTTTTTAGGATAAGTTGCCTCCAGTTTGTAGTCTGGGCCTGCTTTGTTTGGCAGACACTGCTGTTTTTATCACAAGCTCATCTGGCTCCCTCCTCTCATCATGGGACAACACTGCTTCATGAAGAAAATCAAAACAAGTGTAAACTGTAGAGTTCAAATCTTTTTGTCTCCCCCCACTTTGGCTTGGAGCTGAACTTGAAACAGTACCAATCAAGGTTTCCTTCAAACAGAGCCAGACCAGAAAATCTTTCTGATTGCTCATTCAAAGTAATGGCTTGACAAAAAAATGGTGTTTTGTGTTGGGCCGTGTTTTCCACGGGGAGTCTTTGCACTTACTCTGCAAATCCCAGTCTGCAGAGCAGCATCTCCTTGTAGACAGCTTTCCCTGTTCCTGCCTTGCTGAAGGTACAGTAATTCTTGCTCTTACACTGCAGTGCTGTGCTGCACCTCTTTGGAAACCACTTCAGGGAAAGGACTGTGCAGATTAGCTGCAGCTCAGCTGGTCCTTGCAGGAAGAGACTGGCCATCTGGAGGATGGAGAGCTTTGCTGAGTTCCTGTACTCCCTGAAAACACTGCTGGTCAGTGTTCTGGCAAGTTGTACATTTGTACCACTGTGCTCCATGTGGCAGCTGGGTGTTATGAGGGAAGAAGGGGGTAACATCCAAGGATTTCACTCACCTCTGCTCCCCATCCATTGTGCCATTCTTGTTGTATCCTAAATAGGTTCATCCTGCTGCTCCTTGGCTTCATCTACCAGCAAGAAGGAGGTGGCTCATGCAGCACAGCCAGAGTAGGCTGGGGGCTGTCTCCAGCTAATCCCTCTGCTTTCTGGCAGGATGTTCCCCTTTTCTGTGCTGAGTTTTCCACTGGTTGGGTCAGTGTGAAATTAAAGGGTCAGTTGTTGAGTCATTATGGTCCAAGTAGGACTTGAACCAGCAGAGCTACAGCAAGGTCAGAACAGAGCTGAGCTGAGCAAACACTGGCTTGGAGTTTCTGGTCACATGCGAAACATGAGAAAGTGCCTCTGTTAGTGCAGTTTAACAAGAGTGAAGTGGGAGAGGAGAATGCAGGCAAAGAGTTTGTGTGGTGAGAAGAGGTGATGTGGAAAAGGCACATCTACAGAAGTCCAAACAGCAGTGAGGCAGAGACGAGGCAGAGGTGGAGAGAGCAGGATGGGTTGGGAGAGCCCACAGCCTGAGACCTAAGGTTGCATATGTTTGTGTATATGGTCCGTGTGGTTTGTAGATTAGCTGCTCCTGGACCATGAATGCAGCAATGATTTTAGTCGTCTTCACTATTTCCTTTCCAAGACCGTTGTGTCTGCTCTGTACTACACACTGCTTTGATTTTTCCCAGGTGGTTCCCTGCACAGGGACAAAGAAGCAAATTGCTGGTTTTCTGAACTTGCTTGCTGTGTGTTGTGCAGAGGCTGAGATTTCTGTTCAGACCACAGAAAGTTCTTATTTCTGCTTTTTTTTCTGTCAACAAACTCAATTTGTTGCAAGATATGACTTTGCTTTCCATAACCATAGCACTTGCCGTGCCAGGAGGCTCCGGTGTCTTTGTGGTACCTCACAGACATGAGTAAAACTGATGTTTACTCTGCAGGTATTCTGCAAATGCAATCAACAGCTCTAGAGCTGGCAGGAACATGTGAGATGCACTCAATTACAAGTGCAACAATGAAAAACCTGCCCGGTTTCTTCATTCCAAGAAGATGCTGATGGTGTCTGCTTATGACGCTTGTAGGTAAAAGCTTCTGAGTTGCTTTATTCTCTTCTCCCTCATCAGGCCCAGCAGCCTCAGCAGCAGCCTCAGCAGCAGCCTCAGCAGCAGACACAGCAGCAGACACAACAGCAGCCAACTTCAAATAAGCGGCCCAGTAACAGTGCTCCCCCTCCAACCCAGCTGAATAAAATCAAGTACTCAGGGGGACCCCAGATTGTGAAGAAGGAGCGCCGGCACAGCTCTTCCCGCTTCAATCTGAGCAAAAACCGGGAACTGCAAAAACTCCCAGCCCTTAAAGGTAAAGAGGCTGTGGGGTGGGAGCCATCCCTTCCTGGGGGAAGACCGGACCTCCTCCTCATAGTGTTTCCATTGCAAATTATGATAGCGCAATTGAACCTGTCCACATTAGGGCTGCCACTTAGTATTAGCACTTAGTGTACATTATGTTGCAATTAAACATGAGTGTGGACAAGGAGAAAGCATTTTCAGCAGTCATTGAGCCAGACTCATTGCTGATGTTGCTTGTGGATGCAGCCAAGCCTTTGAGGAAGGGCAGCTCCTTTGCAGCTCAGTAGCATTCTGCAAGCAGGAGATAAGTTTGTGTCACTGGCTGAGGCAGTGCATAGTTTCCAGTCATATCAAAAAGAGGATCTGTTAATGTGGAGCTCCTGTCACCCTGGCCCCTCTCTTTTGCCCTATTCTCTAGGAGGAGGGTTAGGCTGCAGTGTGTGCTGCCCAGCTCCCTTTGTGTCTGTGGGGTGCAGGACATGGCTGTCACTGGTGTGTGATGGGAGCTGGCTGAGTTCCTTTGTCAGGGTACTCTGTACAGGGAAGAGATCAGTGCTTATCAGGTTAGAAGCTGCTACCATGTTTGAAATCCCCTCATGGGACATTTGCTTCAGAGACCTTGCAATTCCTCAGCCTTTGTTGTCCCATGTCCATAGCTGGGATAACACTGCCTCTCCCTCTTCCCCTCCAGCAGTTCAAGGGGGGTGTGACAGGGAGGGGGAGACCACAGAGAGCAAACCACAGTGATACCTGGGGAAGCCAGCAAGATGTTCTGCCTGTTTCCAAGGACAGATGTCCCTGCTTTCTCTGGCAGATGCTCCTCCACACGAGCGAGAAGAGCTTTTCATCCAGAAGCTGCGGCAGTGCTGCGTTCTTTTTGACTTCATCTCTGACCCCCTCAGTGACCTGAAGTTCAAGGAGGTGAAGCGAGCAGGTCTCAATGAAATGGTGGAATACATCACACACAACCGTGATGTCGTCACTGAGGCCATCTATCCTGAAGCTGTAATCATGGTAGGGCATGGAGCTGGTGTTTGTGTGGCTTGTGTGCCAAAGATAGGGAATACAGGATTATCATAACATCCCCCCAAGACAGAAGTGGAGGAGGAGGAGGGGATAGGGATTTGTCAGCGAGGAGTGTGACCCCTAGTCCTACCCATTCCTAAATGTGTGTGAGGATGGTGGTAGTGACAGTGCCTGCTGTGGGGAGAGGTAGAAGCTCTTGTCTCCAGTACAGACTGCACTTTGAAGTGGCCCTGTAACTCTACAGCCTGCAGGAAGGGATTGGTCTGTGGGCAGAGCTGTGACAAATCCCTGTGTATTGCTCTGCAGTCAAGGATTTGCTATGTGGAGGACCATCATGAGGTGTCAGAATGTAATTCATGCGCTTTTTCACTCAGTTTTCAGTGAACCTCTTCCGGACACTCCCACCATCGTCCAATCCCACAGGAGCAGAGTTTGACCCTGAAGAAGATGAGCCTACATTAGAGGCTGCCTGGCCACACCTTCAGGTGAGGAGGAGTGGGGGATGTAGATCTGGTGAATTTATCTCCAGGAAGTTGAGAGTCCATGTAGAGCTGGAGCCTGCCAGCCCTGCCAGTGCTGCTTCACCAGCCTGCGAGGGTTCCTGGGGAAAGAGCAGGCCTGCCACCCAGGGGTCAGAGGTGGCTCCTAGGCAGTGCAGGAAGCAAGGGTGTCCTGGGAACTGGCTGATGCCTGTGTACAAAATTCATCTGCAGATGGCTTTAAAACATTAGACTAGGGGAAAAGGGTTAGGAAAGTGACAGTGAGCATGGTTTAGCAGAGCTCAGCAGTGGAAGTCAGCAGGAAAGCTCCAGGCGCTTGCACAGGGACGTGTTGTCAAGCAAAGACAGAAAAAGAGGCAGGTACTGCAGAATGAAGCAGAAAATACAGAGAAGAAATAAGGTGTTGTTCTGCAGCAGTGGTTAATCACTTCTCACTGCTGCAGTTGACATAGGGATGTGAGCGTTGATAGAAATAGCGTTTCCTCAGCACCACAGTGCTGTGAATGCTAGGCAGCATTTGTTTCTCAGAATTGAGTCAGCAGCAGCCAGCATGGATCTGTGGCAACTGAATGATGAGCTTTTTGGTCAACACCTCCGTTTTTTCTTTACTGCTGTCCTTGGCAGTTAGGCCCTACCTGTGGGTGCATGCTCTTGCAATTCCTTTAATTCCAAAGTCAGACCTTTCAAATACATCGATCTTGTTTGGCCTAGTGGCCCCTCAGAAGCACTAGGAGGGATGAGAGTGGACTCATCCCTCTCAGAGAACAGCAGGACTAGAGGCTGATATTTCAGCACTGACAGCCTTAAAGCAAGCTGCCCTTTGTTTTCCAAGTGGGACACAGCACGCAGCTCTCCTGGCTTAGTGAGGCCAAGCCAACCTTGAGTCAGTACCCAGGAGGCAGAGGACACTGCTTGTTTTTCTGGGGTCTGTTTCATTTCTCTGCTCTTCTGTTCTTCCGTGGCGTGTCTCAAGGGCATCCAGTGAGTCTGAGCCTTTGCCAGCTCTGGAGGTTTCTGTTCTCTGTAGAGATGTGTGCTGAAGATGTGAGAAGAGTTTCCCAGGCCTAGTGTCTTATTCTGAGTAGGTGAATGTTATTTTTGAGGGGACCTGAGGTCATGAGATCTCAAGCAGATTTGGGCAGTTATGTGCCACCAGAGACCCCTTCCCATTAGAGCAAGTGCAGCTGAGTTGATCCCACTGGGTAAGGAAGCACTGGGTTTTTTGTTCCTGTTCAAGTTTCCCAGCCTTTCCGTGAATCCTTGAGGAGAAGGAAAACAAAATCTGCAGTAAACACTGGTGAGAGGACAGGGGGATTTCTAAGTAATCTCTTCTCCCCCCACAGCTGGTGTATGAGTTCTTCCTCCGGTTCCTGGAATCACCTGACTTTCAACCAAATGTAGCCAAGAAATACATTGACCAGAAGTTTGTGCTATCTGTAAGTAATTGTCGCCCCTGCCACTATGCACCACCTTTATGAAGGACATGCAGTAGATTTTGGTGCTTGATGATGTGACTTTTCTTTATTTGTCTTGAATGAGCAGACAGAGTTTTCCGTGCAGGCCAAGACTGTGCGCAAACTGTAGTCACTGTAACCCGTAACTCATTGTATAGGTGGAGAGGGGCGTGGGGGCCTTGCAGGGGAAATCTGGGGACATGCAGCTTTGTAGAATGTGCAGGCCATCTCTGTGCTTCTGAAGGTGAAAGAAATGATGATGGTTCCAGCTTGTGACTAGGAGGTCATGTGTTTCAGGGAAATGACCACTGTGCTCAGGGTGCTGAAGGCATCAGTCAGCTGAAAGAGTTGTTTTTGCCAAGCATGAGCAGTGCCCAGTGTTGCTTTGCCCAGATAGGCAGTATGCAGGCACTGACTGAATTTCTCTCCCCACAGCTGCTGGATCTCTTTGACAGTGAAGATCCCAGAGAACGAGACTTCCTAAAGACTATTCTGCACAGGATCTATGGGAAGTTCCTGGGTCTGAGAGCATATGTGAGGAGGCAGATCAATAATATATTTTACAGGTGAGGTCTTTCTTAGTACCATTTAGACTCCTTGTCTCCAGCGTTTTTCCTTCCTCTTGCTTATCAAACTGTATGCAGCATTTGGCAACAACCTCTCATCCTTCTCTTTAGGTTCATCTATGAAACAGAACACCATAATGGGATTGCAGAGCTACTGGAGATCCTGGGAAGGTAAGGCCACTTTTGGAAGTCCCAGAGGGCCCATAGTGAGTGAGACCTCCCAGCCCAGTGCTCTGTGTGAACAGGCAGTGCCTTCTTTCAGCAGTCCTTGCAGGAGGCACCTCTTCCAGAGAATCTCAGTCTGACAGAGCATAAAGTACTGTCCAGCCTGCTGATAAATACAGTGGTAGCCTTCTCCTCCCCAGATCTTTCTCCTGCTGTTTTGAGTCTGAGTCCAGTCGCACTTGCTACCTTGCTGCAGCAGGCAGTAAAAGAGATCAGCTCCTCACAGCTCCAAGAAGCCTTAGCAATGGGCAGCCTTCTCCAGGGTTTCAGCTTCCCTTCAGTTTGTAGCCCTGTTGTGCTGCCATCCTCCTGTTCTGTAAAGCACAAGACTGAAGCAAGCACTGAGCTGCCTCTGTGCTGGCTTTCCCCAGAGGTTCTGCCTAAGTGTGTGTGGGCTCAGCCTGGCGGAGTCCAGGCTCCATCAGAGGCTTTTCCCTGTGGTGCCTGCCAAGAACGCTCTCACTGAGCTCAGTGTGCAGCCTGGGCTGCAGTGACCACACTTTTGGTGGATGCTTCCTCGAGTGGCTGGTGAGAGCTAGTGTGTCTTGTGAGGTGAGAGACACTGTATTTATGCAGGGTAAAAATTATAACAATACTCTTGTTTCTTCTCAGCATAATCAATGGGTTTGCTTTGCCTCTGAAAGAAGAGCACAAGATGTTCCTCATCAGAGTCTTGTTACCACTGCACAAAGTGAAGTCTCTCAGTGTTTACCATCCACAGGTGAGAAGTGCTTTAAGTTCCCAGGGCAGATTGGGATTTTCCAAAAGCTTATAGCTATTTTAAGCTCTATATATTTGTATTAGTTTAAAAGCTAATTACTTATAGCTATTCACCAGGCCACATTACTGCACTGTACAAAGTTCTTGCTGTGAGATGTTCTGGGCTCTGCACTAGTCCCATACTGTAGTGGTTGTCCCATTCTTGTGGTGCCTGGGCCTGTGCCACTGGATGATAGGAAGGTATCCTGACATTTCCCTCTGTCTTAATGCTGTAGCTTTGTCTTTCTGTGCTGGAAGCTTGTGAAATACTGGGGCCCTGCTGAAACCACAGAGGTAAAATTCCTAGCTGCAGTCATCAGCCTGTGCATGTGGTGTATCGGCTGTTAGTCACTGCTGAGATATGTGGAGAAATTGGTGTGCTAGTCTGCTAGACTGGTTTAGAGATTAATTTCTTCCAATTTTGAGTACATAAAAATAGAGAAGATCAGAACTTGGGCTAGGAAGTGAAAATGTATGGCTACTAAGTAGAAATGTCTGCTCTCTCAGCCCTGTTTCTGTGGGGCAGGGCTTTGTGTCAGTCAGGTTTGTTCCTCCCCAATGTGTGTAGCTGTGCTTGCATCTGAATGTATTGGCTGTGGGCTGCTCTAGGTGACTGAAGGTTTATCCTTTATATTACACAAATGTCCTGAGCTCAGGCCTTGCCTGCTTGGTCTTGAAGCCTTCACTTGCCATCAGAAAACTGGATTTGTTTAGAGCTGCACCATAATGGACAGGGTGTTACTTCCAGCCTGGTGGGGGTGGTGGCACTTTAATCTCAGGTGCACTTGAGGAAGCTCTAACCTTGCCATGTTTTTTTCTTACAGCTGGCGTACTGTGTTGTACAGTTCTTGGAGAAAGACAGCAGCTTGACAGAGCCAGTGAGTAACCTTGCTTCACTTCTGTGTCACAATCAAGTCCCAAAAATCTTCACAGCTTTCTTAGAGCAGCCTTTTTTCACCCTTGCTGTAAAGAGGCTGGGAGTCAGTGGTATTGTTTACTGGGTTTGCCTGGCTCCCTGGGGGCAGAAAGGGCTGTACTGCTCATGTGCAAGCCTTTAGCATTCTCTCCTGAAAGCTTCAGGAAGGTGGGCTGTAGTCTTTGTGCTTCAGATCTTGGTGCAGCAGAAGGAACAGGATACCAAGCTGTTCTTTCAAGCCAGAGCTTCTGGCTAGTGAGAGATGCTGCAGAGACGAAAATGCGTGACCATCTGATGGAACCAGAGCTTGTGGGGCCCTGAAATAGTAAGAGTCCCCTCCAGACTGCTGGAGTTGGATGCAGAATTGTGGGGAGGAGGTTAGGAACCTGGGACATAAGGTCTACTTAGGCATGCCACTGTTCCTTCATTAAAGCATTCTCCTTCCAGCCTTAGCATCAGTTTGCTGCCTTCATAGAGATAAGTCACATTGTAGACACATTTGCCTTCAGGATGTAGTGCTGGGATACAGCAGATTCTAAAATGTGTGAGGAGTGTAGATGGAGACCTCACATATTCTAGTTACTGACTACAAGAACCTGCAGTGTTAACCAGGCTAAATGCCAGCTTGGCAGAGGGTGCAAGAAGGAGACAAGTGTTTCTCCACCCACTGCAGGCCAGGAAATGTCTTCTACAGAGCTGAGCTTCACAGGCTCAAAACAGCAGATGGGCAGAGAACACATACTTCTGTCACTGTAGCAGGGTGCACCAAAAGTGTGAGTGTTTTAATGAGTAATGCTGGCTGAGGTCGTTCTGTTCTCTGGCTGAAATGTGTGTGTTCATGGTGAGCCTGCCTGTGCTGGGTAGAAGCTGGTCAGCTGTTGTCAGCTTTCTGACTCCACAGCTCTGACACCAGCAGTGCTGAAGCAGACCTCCTAGCTTTTCCTTTAAACATGGGTCCTCAATTTTCTTTGTTCCCGAAAGCCTGCTCTGAAACAAACTGCATAAAGTAGCTTCCTGGTCGTGCTGAGTACTTCCTGTGGCTGACATCCAGTCCAACAGCCTCCTGCCAAAGCACCTCCTAGGGTGAGGGAGAAGAGAGAAATAGAAACCTGTCGGTATTTCTAGGCTTCACTTTGCTGCTTACTCAGATAGTAAAGCTTTGTAGCTCATCACTGCTTCCTGGGTAACAGTTTAGTGGCCCCTGGATTATGGACCCAGGTTTGGTTTGGTGCTTGTGGAAAGCAGTGGAATGACCCAATTTCATTACCTTCAGTGGGTGTTCTGTCTCAACCAGACATACCAAGGCCATATTGCCACAACTTGTGTTCTGTTGAAGCACCTTGCTTGTGGAGGTTTTGAACAGATCCCCAAGATGACTGGGTTTATTGAAGCCTTGAAGAATTACAGGGCTTGTACATCGGCAAGAGTCTGAATGCACTGGGAGATGTTACCAGGAATGCTGGAAGGAGGCCTCATTACTCCCTGGGTCCACGCTTGCCTCAAATGGGCTTCCCAGAAGCTTGCTCAGCAAGGTTTGACATGGTAGCTCTTGCCTTAACAGCAGTCTGAAAGACTGCTGGGTGAGCAAGGCCTCAGATGTGCTCAGTAATAGCAAACACAGACTCGACACACCTCACACCACCTTAGTTGTAGGAGAAATTACTTCTGAGTCATTGAAGCTAACTCTTGCCTGAATGGCAGACATGAGTAATTACAAACATTGATGGTAACAAACTGCTGGCTTCTCAAATCTTGAGTTGGCAGGGACATAATGCTCAGATATCTCTAATCCTGCTGTTGCATTGCCCACTACTGTCCCTCTGTTGCTCTGGTCTTCCTCTCAGGTGCTGGCTTTAGGATCAGGTAGCTGAAGTGCAGAGGTTTGAAACGACAACTCCTGCAGCCAGCTGTGTGTGACTCTAGTGTCCACAGAGTAAGCATTTCTTCTTCCAGCAGAGTGAAGGTCTGCAGCATCTCGGATTCTGCCTTTACCATGTCTAGAAGCAGTTGGGTAGGACAGGAAGCAGTACTAAAAATAAATTTTAAAAATTTAGTGAGATAATAGCCCTTCCCTAACCTTGTAAGCAATAGTGTACTCAGCCAGAAGTTGCATCTGCATTGTCATATTTAATTATAACCATTAGGTGTAAACTCCATAAACTTGTCTGCTCCATTCTGGAGTCTATTTGGACTTTGAGTCTCCACAAAGTTTTGCAAGAATGGGTTCCGTAATCCAGTTACTTTTTTGTGAAGTAGTATTTCCTTTCCTTGTCCCAAACCTATCCATTGCATTATTTATTTGGTGCTCCCCAGTATTCAAGCTCTGTAGTGTTTTGAATAATGAATGACTCTTCAGAGACCTTCTCCATAGCATTTCCAGTTTTATTAGTTGATCTTCCATGGTTACTTTGCACTGTCTGCCAGCTGCTGCCCACTCCAGTTCAACCCTTCTGTGTTAAGCTGTGTTTGGGGATAAAAAGTGATTCTAAGCTTTGTGCTTGTAATATGAAATTGTAGCAGCCTAGGCAGTGCAGCTGCTATGAGTGTAATTTGACAGAGTTTGGGCTTTTGTCTTCTTTGTTCCCTGGTCACCCATCCAGAGTTTCTGAGAAAGTCTGTTCTGTTATTTCCTCCCCTCTGCTGTTCTGACCTGACATTTAAAAATTTATTTTGCAGCTGGTATTAACTTTCAACCTCTTACATTATCTCTGTACCCTCCCCATTCAGGTGATTGTGGGCTTGCTGAAGTTCTGGCCCAAAACTCACAGTCCCAAAGAGGTGATGTTTTTAAATGAGCTGGAGGAGATCCTGGACGTGATTGAGCCATCTGAGTTTGTGAAAGTTATGGAGCCCTTGTTCAGGCAGTTGGCCAAATGTGTCTCCAGCCCACACTTCCAGGTAGGTTGCAGCTCAGGAAAGGGATAGAGCATTGACTTGTAATCCACTTGGCACGTGAGGGTGACACCACAGTTTTGGGGCTTGTGTTTGTGGAGGTGTGACCAGGGTGAGTATTGGGGTGACACATGGTGAGAAGCAGTGAGAATCCTCACCACAACCACAGCATGAGCTCATCCAAAGAGAAAACAGAGCGGATCAGTGGAGCCTCTCCTGCTGCTCTGTGCTATTCAGCACTGTGTATTGCAGCAGACTGGGGCTGGAGCACAGGTGCTCTGCCACCTCCTGTTTTGGCCAGCAAGGACACAGGAGATCCATCCAGGGTTACCGTGTTGAAGTAAAACCAAGCCCTCTGCAGTATTGGAGGGAGGCCAACCAAAGAGACTGTGCAGAGAAGATCCGTTGTTTTATTCTGGCATAGGTAGTGAAGAGCAAGGTATACTGGAAAGTGTTGGAGTCTGCTTCTTCTTTGTTTTCACTGAAGGGAAACTGGTTGTAGTACCTGGCTAATATAACCTCTGTGGATGGTAGTCTTAAGGTATAAAATGTCCAGGGTGGTAGGACCTGCTAGTAGCTCCTAGCAGGTGTTCTTGGCCCACTCTTTTAGACTGCCATGAAGAGTGCCCAGGAACAAGACAGCTTACTGGGGAAACACATGGTTGACCCAGGTATAGGTGGAGCATTAAAGAAGTAGTGGCACAGCCGTCTCCCAGGTGAGAGTGCCTGCACAGTGAGGCAGGCTGGCTTCAGTCTGTGTTTTGGTATAGAGAGGTACAAAGTCATGTGTTTACAAGCCAAAAATAAGGTCAGTCTAGGTCATGTGTATGTAAAAAATTAGTTTCCTGTAAAGGACTAGGGGAACATGATGGAAACCAGCTGAATATGGATTACTGGTGTGGTGATGGGAGCCAAAGGACTAATGTGACCTTTGGGTGGGGAGAGAGCTACCAGGAGTAACTAAGGAGCTTGAATCAAGTAGGGTAAAGGCTTGAGGAGAGACATCCTGTACTTGATAGCAGCCCTCATCTGCTTCCAAACTCTGAAGAACAATACTGAGAAACCTGGAGAAGGTGCAAACACTTTATTACAGCCTAAGAAAATGAACACCAAAGGTGTCCCATATGGTCAGGCTGGACAGTCTACAGCTTGTCTGAAGAGCAAAATTAGAAACTGGCTTGGTGAGACTGAGCACCTTGGTGGCAGTGAGTTTTCTCTGAGTGTATTGTGTGTTAATCGAGCATAGAAAGGCTTAAACAGATCTCAAAAACCAAAAGCTGGGTAAGTGAACACAAAGTGCATTTCACTTCATTTACTTGTGTGAAACAATATGTTAAAGGAGTAAAGCAAATTCTTTATCATCTGAAATATAAAACTAAGTCTGGATGTCTCTTTTCCTAGGTTTTTAAGCCATTCCCAAGCTAGCACGAAATGCAGAAATTAGCCTGCATTGTCTGTCACTGTGCAGAAACTTGTCAGACTTGTTTGTCTTGTTAGAGCAGGATGGCTGCTCCAAGATTTTCCATATTTTCACCCTTACTAAATCAGGTGGTTGAATTGTGGGACTGGTGACTGAAGCATGCTTCAAAGTCCTGGAGACTATGTTGTGGGAAAGCCAGGGAAGAATGGAACTTTACAGAGGACAGTCTGAGGAAATGAAGAAGGTTTGGAGCTAACCTGAATTGGGACCTGGAGTAGATGACACTACTGTCCTTAAGTGTTGTGTAAGGGGTGTTGGAGTCATTAGTATATTGACATTAGGCTTGTCTATTCAAGAACGTGAGGTTTTTCTCAGAAAAGTGAGAAGTCTGACAGAGAGTAAGGTGAAGGAGGGATGAATGGCCTCATAGACATTTATGAAGGTCAGCCCTGTGCTGTGGGGAAGCATGTGGGCTCCTTGATTGGGTGGTGGCTTCCCTGTGCACCACGGGTGTTACTGGAAGCAGCCTCTACAAGGATGGCTTTCTCTCCCGCTGCAGGTGGCAGAGCGAGCGCTGTACTATTGGAACAATGAATATATCATGAGCCTGATCAGCGATAATGCAGCCAAAATCCTCCCAATCATGTTTCCAGCGCTCTACAAGAACTCCAAGAGTCACTGGAACAAGTAGGTCTTCCCCCATGCTCTGACACTTGCTGTGCATGCTGGATTGTTTGACCCACTGGCAATCTTAGGGCATGCTACTGCAGTGCAACAATGCATAGTGCTTGGTGCACCAGCTGCTGAGCCGGGGCATTGTTGGTGGTATCAGCCTGTATCATGTGAAAAGGGGAGATTTCCTCAACCATCTGTGTTTGATTTGTCTGTCAGCACCCCAGGAACGCCAAGACCCTTGTGCCCAACTACTCTGTCAGTGTCCAGTTAGGGGGACCCTTCACTGAACTGTCCTACTGACTCAGTTCAACTGACGTATTCAGGGAGATATGCCAACAGCATAAGAGAGACCCCTCAGCAGGTCTTCTGTTTTATTTGATTATGTTCACCGCTGCTGGTGACTGCCAGCAGCTGGGAAGGACTCACACCAACAGTTCGTGGATATTAATAAGGAGAAAATTGTGACAGGTTAAGGTTTGAGGACTGCCAGTGATAGTATCTGACTGCAAAAATGTATTCAAAGCTATTCACAGAGAAGCTCTAACTCACAATGAAAGTATCCAGTGTGCACAGAGTACATTTCTTACCCACAGGGGAAGAAGATGGTTCAGCCTATTGACCTATCCCAGCTGTTACAATGGAGTCTTCCCTAACTTACCCTTATTCTCAGCTTACTTTTATATTATTTCTTTATGTTTAGGTGGAGCTTGAGTGACTCTTAGTCACACCTGCCTTTGTTACTGATTGGTGTAAAATTCTCTTGCTTTGCTCTCGAGGCTGTAGTCAATACAGTACAGAGTGGTGCCCAGTAAGGGGTGGTCGTACCCTGGGGTGGATGACTTTGGGGTGGAGGTGTGCATTAATACAACTGTGTTATACCAAACCAAGTTCATCCGAGGAGGGTGATTTCGCCACAGTTCCTGGCTCAGCCACAAGCCATCTCCTACCTCCCTTGGTTGACAGGCCCTGTGCAGTTTATCAGCGGCAAAGCACCATCGAGTTCCCCTCCCTGCCAGGACTCCACAGAACTTGGCCGTGGTGTTTCCACTCTGCTCCACCCTCCATTCCATGGCCCTCAGCAGGGGCTAAGGCTGCAGACTGTGTGTGTGGGGAGCCATCCTGGAGCAGGCTTTCAGCATGCCAGCAGCATTCCATCGAGGGAACACCAGCTGCATTTTACCCTAGAATTCCTGTACTGTTAGAGCTTCTGTTAGGATGTGAATATAACTTCACAGTGTCCTCTGATTTTACCCCCAGCCATCTTTTCACACCATGGAAAAGTGCAACAGCAGACCAGAGTGGCTTGTTTCTGCAAGGTTTGAGGCACCTGCATTTACCAGCCTTGGGGCTACTGAATCTACATACAGTTTGGTATCTGCCTGTCACTGATGTTGCTGTTCTCTCAGAGGTGTGCAGTAGATTTTCCATCTGACCTCTGACTGCTTGTTAACTAATGTCCCACCCTTATGTTCTCTGTGACCAGAGAACTTGGCTAATGCAGTGTCCGACTCCTTGAGTACAGGAAGAACAGAGAAAGCAGAACTAACTGGGCAGCTGTCCATGTCAACTATTGTCCCCTGTGTCTGATTCCTAGATACAACTCTGTTTCATGGTTTTCTTATCAACTTCCTTTCTTCTGACTTCTTAATTTAATTCCTTACCTTGTTAATTCAAGTTTAATTTAATTTAACACACTTCCTTTAATGAATTAGGTAAAATTTAATTCTAGGGAGGCTGGACAAGCCCAGAGCTCAGAAAAGGACTTTATGTTCTTGCCTGAAACCCTTCACCACTTCTGTGTCCTTGCCAGCAGCCAAGATACATGATTCTGCTGTTTCTGTCTTTTCTGGTCTGCTTCCCAGTGGTATCGCAGAAGAAGTCCTGAAAGTATTTTGCTCTTATTTCTCCTTGTCTTTGTTTTAGCAATAGCCACATCTTCTCAGGGCAGGTTGAGTACCTCAGATTCTCCTTTTCCTTCTCATAGTTCCTCTACTTGGTCAGACAGACTGCTTAATTCCAGCAGGGTTACATCTCTCTTCCATATTCCATGTGTAGAGCTGGTAGAGACAGAGCTTAATCTGCTGAGTCTCATATTTGCCTTTGGGTCAGGTATTTCAGAGACAGCTTCAACACCTTTTTTTATTCCCTAGGAGAGTCTTTGTCCCATAGGAAGCTCATACATAGTGCAACCTATCCATAAATTGCTGGCAGAGTCGACTTTTCTTCTTTGATATTCTGTGGGCTAATTCCCATCTCTACAGGGCTGCTGCCTGTCTGTGTTTTGGGCAGCTCAGTTGCAAAGCTCATGACCAAATACTGGCAGCTCAAAAAAGTCATTGTGTGTCTGTGGTGGGAGCTGTGGGAGGCACTAAAGCCTCCTTGAAAACAGCTCTGAAGAGGTCCCTAGTATCCTTCATTTCCCACTTCTAACTACAAGAAATGAACACATGAATGCATATTTTTGCTCTCGTTAATCTGACCACAGCAGGCCTGTCCCATGGTCTTTCTCTTTCTGCTCCATCTCTTTCTCCCTGTTGTATAGTTCCTGCTGCATTTGTGGAAGGGGTTTTGACCTGGTAAGAGCTGGGATTGTGTGAGAATCTTTTGTCACATCACTGTAGAATGAGTTGCTGCTGCTGTTACCTCTTGTCTGTGCTCCTGGTGCCTACTTGGCTCTAAGAACCTGCCCACCATCACTTGTTCTCCTTTCCTCGTTCCTTTGCAGGACAATTCATGGGCTGATCTACAATGCACTGAAGCTCTTCATGGAGATGAACCAAAAGCTTTTTGATGACTGCACACAGCAATACAAGGCAGAGAAGCAGAAGTGAGTAAGAGGTTTTTGCCAAGTAACTTGAGTTCATCCTAAAGTCTCCTTGGGGTCCGGTAAAAGATGGTAGATGCCAGAAGGCAGAGGGGAAATGGAAAGGTGGTAAGTAATTTTGTCAAAAAGTAGAATTCTCTTGCCATAACTATGAGTAGGGATGAGGTGTGCCCTGATAACAACCCTTTCGGTCCTGCTGAAGCAGGTAGTCTAGAAAAGAGTGACAGAGTTTGCTGAGTCATGAGGAAATAGGTTGCAATGTAGAGGATACTCAGCTTTGCTCCGCCTTGGAAATATTTACCAGGTCATAAATGTGGTAGTGATGTCAGTAGAATCCTATTGCTTTAGAAAGACTTTTCTGAAGGGTTTTGCTACAGTGGGCATAATGTATCTTTCATGCCACAGGATGCTTTCAATTTTCCAGTGATAAAGATGGAATAATTCCTGCAATTTCAAAGAGCGAGTGGTGGGGATAAAATCTGAGCTCAGCAAGCACCTGTGCCATGATGCTGTAAAGAGGAAAGAACTCCACTTTTTTCTGCTGCCTTGTGCTGATTTTGATGCTTCTATGGCTTGTCTTGGTGAGCTGAGTCAGTCCAGTAAGCTAGAAGAGAACTTTTTTATTTCTGAAGGGTCTATTTTCTGCTGACTTAATGACATAAAATAGTGGTCCTCATTCCTGGATGAGCCGGAGCTGCTGCGGGGAGAGAGCAGAGCTAATCCTTGCTGGGAGTGGGGAACTCTGGGATACATTCTGTTGTTTTGTGAAATAGGAGTAAATAATTAGATAATAAGTAATAAGTTGATATATGAATCAGAACTTCAGATGGGTAACCTGCTTATGGAGAAATTAAGGTTTTTTTAAGATCTAAAATGGGAGCAAGCAGGATTTCTTTTTTTCCCATTCTAGGGCGTTTGTGAAGCCCACAAATATCTTCACATATATTTTAAGTCACAGTGACAGCACATTTCCTACAAGATCTACCTAGTGTTTCCATCAGGAGCTTTCTCTCCCTGTTTAGCTGCTGACCTGCTGAAGGTGACTGTTCCCAGCACTGGTGTGTGACTGATGGAGAACTGTTCTCAAAAAGCTCAACAAAGCAGCTCAGAGCTGTCCAGTAAATGGATGGGTAGTGCTGCACTGTTTTCTGCTCATGTTAAGATGATTTTTTTTCTTGTCTAGTGCCTCTGTGCCTAATTAGGCTTCAGAAAACCTTGTGCTGTGAACTAGAAAATAGCATGTGTGGGAAGAATTGCACATGTAAACAAACTCAGCAAATAGGAAATGGGGAAAAGGGGAGAGCTTGTAGGTTCACTGTTAGGCTGCAACCAGATGTTGAGAGGCTTGATTATGGCTTAAGCTTGTTTTTAATTAGTTAACATGCCTACAAGTGGCATGCCAGCTCAGGCCTGTTGCTGCTGCACTCCCAACTGTGCAGCTACAGCGAGGGTGATCAAGAGGGACAGACTCTCTAGGGACATGTGGCAGGGCTGTCTCTCTGCTGTTCAGTGCAAATGGACTGACTGCATCTTTTTAATTTCCCCAGACATCTTGAAACTGTTTGCATTATCAGAATCCTTTAGAAGACCAGTGAGGAAATTGGGGCAGATAGTGTCTTGTCCTGAATGGGTTATTCATTTGGGGTATTTTGGGGTTAGTTTGTTGATTTTTTTTTTTGTGACCCTCTGTTTTCTGGTGGAGTAATCTGATGCTTGAAACCTTGGCAGCTTCATTCTCATTCTTAGCCGACATGAATTTCAAGAGTGTGATATGATTGCAGAGTATAAGAACTTCCTTAACATGGAGATATAGGGCACTAGAGTGACCAGTAGCTGGGATGAAAGCCAGGTAGTTAGAAATAAAGCAGAGATCTTAGTGCAAATGTTTAAAATGCAGAAGAAAATAACGAAGGGTGGTGGATACTCACCTCTGTTTGCAGGAAACATTCACTGTCCTGAGATTTGTAAGTGGCCCTGTTGAACAGTCATTTCAAATGTGTGCCAAAATCTGTGCCAAGTTCAAGAGCTGTGCCAGGGGTGTTTGGGCAGCTCTCTGGTGTGTTATGGTTACAGAGAGAAGGAACAATGGGCAGTGGATCCCCAGCTCTATTGGAAATGTCAGTTTGTCTCTGTGGGACACCAGGAAAATAAGTGTTTGAAATCGAGACTGGTGTCATGGCTTTACCCCAGAAACCAGACACTCTGCTCTGTTCCTGACAGCACAAAGCAGGGCAAAAGTACCCGTGCAGCCCACTGTTGCCACCCTGTGTTCTGAGGTGAGCGAGGAGCATGCCTGCCTACCCTCTGCTAGTTGCAGTGTGTTCCCTCTTCTCACCTCACCTCACCTGTAGATTTAGAATTAGGCAGAATTAGGGATCTCTGAATGACTTCTCTGCTGTCTTGCTTTTGTCATTCTGTGAACGAAAGCTGGATTTTCCCCAGGAGTTCACACTTGCTCTTGCTCTCTCTCTCCACAGGGGAAGGTTCAGGATGAAGGAACGAGAAGAAATGTGGCAGAAAATAGAGGAGCTGGCTCGGCTGAACCCCCAGGTGAGTGACAACAGGACCTGGTATGAATGAGATAAGAATGTGCTGGGGGTCTTGACCTGCTTCCTCAGCCTATGAGAGCAGGTTTTAGCACCTGATCTCAGTCCTGTGCACACTGTCTGTCCCTCCTAAAAAACAGTGTCTTGGGAATGTTGGCAGTGTTTTATCAGCCAGTCCCTGTGTAGCACTGACCTCCAAGTACTGCCTTCTAGAGAGCATGTATGTGTTTATGGACCACGCTCTCAGCTGCAGTTGCACATGCAGTGTGCTGTGAGTCAGAGGGCACGGGAAGGAGAGGATACTCCTTCCCTGTTTGTGTCCTCTCTGCTGCCTTTGTGGGGGCCAGAGAGGACAGCTGGAACATGTTGTGTTAGCATGCTGGGGGAGAAGGCTTGGTGTTGGATGGAGTGCTGATTCTCCAGCTGTCTGTGTTGCCTGCAGTACCCCATGTATTATGCACCTCTACCCTTGCCTTCTGTGTGCTGTATGGAAACGGAGACCCCAACTGCGGAGGATATACAGCTGCTGAAGAAAACGGTGGAGACAGAGGCTGTGCAGGTGCGTAGGTGACTCGAGTCCTTTCACAGTTGCTCTCAATCCAGCCAGGACATCAGCATAGCCAGAACTGGCTTGTTCCGAATGTTCTGAAGGTAAATGCCACTGCTCTCATCCCTGATCATTAAGAGATCAACCTGTAGTCTGAAGAGTGGAGTTTATTTAAGCTTCTCACTCTGGAAAGAGTGCCAGTGGGACTTTCTTGTGTCCTTTTGGTCTGTGTTTGGCTCTCAGCCTGTTCTGGACTATGCTGCAGTGCCACCCAGCATATCCTAGAGCAGAAGGAGTCAGAGGCTGAAGGCATGAAGGGGTTTGCTACTGATTCCTGACTCCTTTGATCTGTTTGTAGATGCTGAAAGACATTAAGAAGGACAAAGTTTTGCTGCGCCGGAAATCTGAGCTTCCACAGGACGTCTACACTATAAAAGCCTTGGAGGCCCACAAGAGAGCAGAAGAGTTTCTCACCTCAAGCCAGGAGGCTCTCTGACGGGCTCAGGAGCTGGCCCAGGAAGCTCTGCCCCATCCCTTTCCTCCAGGGGTCATGGAAATGCACTCGGTTCTCATGTATAAGTAAGGAATGAACATGGTGAGCTGTGCCTGTCCTCCACTCCATCTGCATACCTCCAGGGTAGATCTGGTTTTATGTTATAACTTGTATCTCACCACTGTCCTGTCCTCCTGCTTTTTCTCTGTCCTCCTGCTTTTCCACCTTGGTTGTGCAGGCGTGGAGGGAGCCTGCCTGACCTCTGCTTGTATCAGTCCAGGCAGGACTCGCTTCACGGTGAGCTGCCACCAGGTTCTTACTCTGCCAGGAAGCCAGAGCCTTGCTCAGGCTCTGTGTTGCCAGAGACTGCCATGCGTGGTTCAGTGTGCTGCTCCAAACTCCAAGTGCCCATCTCCACCACACCTGCCCCCGTGCTGCCTGTGCAGCTGAACCCTGCCATGATCAGAGCCCAGGCTGAGCGTGGGGCAGAAGCAGAGTTTGTGAAGGCTCTGCTGCCTCTCCACCCTGCCTTGGGGGGCAGCTCCACAGCTGAAGGGTCTTATATACAGCGGAGAAAATGTTTACTTCTACCTTTCTTTTGCTACAAGCCCCTTGTTCTGTTCCCCTGTCAGTGGAGTGGGGGTTCAGTGCTTTGCCACCCCCAGTAAAGCTGGGTGCAAGCACTACATACTATTGCAGTCCTCCCTTTAGGGCATACTTAGAAGCTCTCTTGTGAGAAAGTGAATTCCTTCAGCTGTTTGTGTTGGTCCGTGCTGACTCATCTCCTTCCCGATGTCTCGGGTTAATTGTGGGCCCAGAATTAACTTCTTGCTTTGTAGCAGGTGTAAGCCACTGACCTTCTTCCTCTACCTGCTCAATTAAAATACTCCTGCAGCTCTCCCTTTGTCTCTCTATCCCATCCTTAGCTCTTCAGGGCCAGGGTTTCTAGGAAGCTTGTGCTGCTAGTCATTTCCAAAAGCTAGTGGAAGCAATGGATGCACCTCATGGGGCGTGGCTGAGTTTGAGTGTTCAGTTGTCTCCTCATTATTATCAATGGCTAAGCACTACCGCTGAATTGCTTCCATGGGTGCTCTGAGCAATGTTCACCTCATCCTATTACATTGGCACCCGCTGTGGCCCAAGGCCCTTGTTAGTTATCACATGGTGCACCAGGGACTCGTGCTAACTTAGCATTTAGAAATACTTGCTGATAGCCCAAGGGCTTGCGCAGCGCTTGGGTGCTACTGTAATCCAGCTTTCACCCCGATTGTTTGTAGTGCAGATTTAGTGCCTGGCCAAGGTTGGTTTGTCATAGGAAAGGGAGTCCTTGCTTCTTACCTGCTGCACCTGCTTCCTTGACACATAAGCTTAAGTGGGTTTGCAGTAGCGCAGGGAGCGTACGGGGTTGGTGCTAGCCTGACAGTGCTTTGCAGCGGCGAGGGATGTTGTAGAAGGTTCTGGTGTATCTGCTTGTCCTCACCAGTAAACCATTCCCAGGTCAGAGGATCATCCCATCTAATCTTTCTGCTGGTGTGCAGCACATCTTTCCTCCAACCCCAATGAGGCTGTTCTGACCTGTGTATCCTGCATCCCTGCCCCATGTAGCTCTCTCCCGGCTCAGCCCACACCAGGAATGCCACCATCTCTTGGGAGGAGCTGGCGAGTGCATGTGTGAGATCCCCCCTAGTCACGCAGGACCCCACCTCCCCTCTGCTTCACGCAATGGGCCAGTTTGTCAGGAAGACTTCAGAAACACCTCAGGGAGGTTATTGCTTATTTTGAACATTAGTCTGAGCTCATGATCAGCTGCCAATCAATTACCTCACACCTGGCACAGCATGTGGACGTGCACTGGGTGGTGCCGATGGCGCCAGAGCAGCACAGCGGAAATGAGGGCTGCCAGGCTCAGGCTGGGCAGGAGGCTCCTTCCTGTTTCAGTACAGACTCTCCAACTGGCTGCTTATCATTGCGCTGTAAGCCAAGACCTCATTTTTAGATTGCTATAGCATGGCGTGCCCTCACTTGAGCCTGCTTGCTGCTGGGCAGTGGCTGCCTTTCCTCACTGTGGGCTGCTCTGCCTGCGGAGGGAACACAATCTTGCGGTGTGCAGAGGCTGGCACTGTCCTGCAGATGATCAGTCTCTGCTGGCAGCCCCTGACCCCGGCCAGAGGAATGCTGCTGGGGTTGTGCCATGTGCAGGGGCAGGATTGTAACACATCATGATTACGTGCTGTACAGCTTTGATGTTCCCATAAGTTTTTTGTGTCTTGTTTTGGGTCAGGGAACTTAGGCTTAGTACCTTCATATCATCCTTTGTTTGCTGCCTATTCATTCCAGTGTCCTGGACACCTCAGAAGGGGACCATGTGAGACAGGGGGGAGTGCACTCACCCTCTCACCACATGTACTGCTCATAGGCAGACCTGCATCTGCCACGCTACAGCTGCCCCTTGCTCAATACTTGGTTTCTAGCGTTAGTGCTGCTCATCTCTGCCTACGCCTTTCCCCACGTCAGCCAAATGGACAGAACTGGAGCTGCCTCTTCCACTCCACCTGGCTTGCTCCTCCCAAGGGAAAAAGCAAAACTACTGCATTCACACCCTGGACACAAGTATTAAGCTGCTTACAGTTCATATGTACATATGGTGTACTTTATTTTCAGTAGAGCATTACATAGTATGAAAGTGTTGGATTTTGTACAGATGTCCCTGTATGTACAGAACTAAATAAAACCAATCTCTTGGAATGACACATCTTGCTCCGCCTCTGATATTCCAACATACAGACCCTGTCCTGGGAGGAGGGGCCCTAGCCTGGAGAGTGACTTCTCTGGTACTGTCAGCATGGGGGACAAGTCCAGTGTTTGTCCTGAGGGAATCTGGGCAAAGCCAGCCACGCCCCATCACCCCACATGAACACAGGCATGGAAGCCAAGCTTCCTCCTCAGAGGCAGAGGAAGCCAACACAAGGTCATCACACTGACTTACGCACCAGCCAGAACCAAGAAAAAGGAGTGGGAAGGAAAATCAGACAATGTCAGTGGGACAAACTGGAAGGTTGATACTGGCAAGTCCTGTCAGCACCTGGCTCGGAGGCAGTGGGCGCTTCCAGGGTGGAGGGAGGGCTGGGGTTTGCAGCCCCTGTGCCGCAACTCAGCCCTCAATTCCACTGAGGCCGGGGGCCACCGAGGCTCTGCCGGGCCTGCAGCGTGCGCTGCACCACGTCCTTCCACTGCTCCTCCGAGATCTGGCTGGCCCACGCAGGGATGCCCAGGGTGGGCAGCTTCACGCTGGCCATCGTCCTCTTCACGAGCTCCACATGCTCTGGGGACAGAGAGGCCGTGAGACCGGAGCGGAGCCCCGGGACGGTCCTGCCGGAGACGCGGTTACCTGCATCCATGGGGATGGAGCTGTGGCTGCTCTGAGCCGTGGCGCCTTCCGCTGCCTCCTCCTCGTTCTCCTCCTCGCTGTCCACCGGCGGGTCGGGCAGGTGCAGCCTCAGCATCTGCGGAGAAACGCGGGCAGCGGGGATCGAGACCGCGGGTACCCCGAACCCCGGGCGGGGAGGCGCTGGGCGGTACCTGCAGCCGCTCCTGCAGGCCGGGGCCCGCGTCGCCGAGGCCCTGCTCCGGTTCCTGGCTCAGCGGCTGGTACAAGTACCCGCCACCTTCCTCCTCTTCCTCCTCCTCCTCCTCCTCCTCCTCATCGCCGCTCCATCCCGCCGCGCCGTCAGGGCCCTCCGGCGGCCCGGGCTCCCGCGGACATACGCGCTCGGGGCCCATGCTCCGCACCACCGCCATGCACCGGGCGCGGCGCC
>VZRL01003051.1:80144-104736 GCA_013397895.1 Origma solitaria | reverse complement strand
GGGAGCTGGTGGGGCCATGCCGGGGCTGGGGGAGCGTGAGGCCGGGAGGCGCCGCCGAGCCCCTGCGTTAGAGCCGGGGGCGTGGGGCCGCCGCCGTGCCCGGGTGTCCTCAGCCGGGCCCGCCGGTGGGCGCGTGGGGCGGCACCGAGGGGCTCGGGCGGGGAGGGGTGGCCAACGGTGCTGGAGCGTGTCCAGAGTTGGGCAGAGGAGCTGCTGAAGGGTCCAGAGAGTAAGTCCTGCGAGGAGCAGCTGAGAGAGCTCAGCCTGGAGGTGTTCAGCCTGGAGGAAAGGAAGCTCAGGGGAGACCTCATCATTGTCTGCAACTGCCTGAAAGGAGGTTGTTGCCAGGTGGGGATCTTCTCCCAGGTAGTGACGGGTCAAGAGGAAATGGCGCCAGGGAAGGCTTAGATTGGATATTAAGAAAAAATTCTTCACGGAAAGGATAGTCAGGCATTGGAACAGGCTGTCCAGGGAAATGGTAGAAACATCATCCCTGGAAGTGTTGTAAAAAACCTGTAGATGTGGCCCTTTCAGGACATGGGTTAGTGGTGGGCCTGGCAGTGTTGGGTTAATGGCTGGACTTAGTGATCATGATGGTCTTCTCCATCTCTAAAGGATTCCATGACCCCATGCATCCCTATCCTCCCCTGGCAGGTCTGTGTCAGGGAGGCTGCCCCCTTGCCCCAGCGTGACCTCCACTGAGCCGTCTCTCCATCCCTGCGGGCTCATGTGGTTTCAGACCATTTATTCTCTCACCCCATCAGGGTCAGTGTGGGGCTGCATGCCTAGTCCTTCCCCAGCCCCATCTGCCAGGCAAAGGCAAGGCTGGCACCTGTGAGCCTGCCCTGTGTGTGGCCAAGCCCAGCAGGCCACTCTGCCTGGGGATCCGTGTCAGTGCAGCAGAGGGGTAGAGGAAGAAGCTGATGCAGCCCTGTGCAAAGCGAGAAATGCCCCACTGGCTGTCAGCCCAGCTTTCCTGGGCCTGCTTCCCCCCAAGGGCTGCTCTTGGCATGGCAGAAACAGCTTGACAGGCTGAGACAAATTCCTGGTGGGGAAGAGGGGGTCAAGCAATATCTCCAAAGCTTGGGCACACTCCATAGAGAAGCTGGGGCTTGGGACACAAAGTGAAGAATAGAAGTCAGCTCAGTAGGTGCAGAGTCTCAGCTAGGCTTTAGGCAAAAGTAAGTCAGCAGTGGGCAAAATATTTGGTGAAAAATAAGGAGATAGTGAGGCTGGCTGGAGGGGGGGCACTGGAATAGATTTCTGCCTGAGCATTGTGGTCTGTGATTCCCATGGCTACATGAGCTTCCAGAGCAGCCTCAGTTCACGAGCTCAAGGGCTGTTCTAGCACCGTCTAGTTTACTGGGGCTGGAATTGCATTGTGAGTGCCCAAGCTGTTGAATGTGCAAGCTTGCAGTTTCACACTGCCTTAGCACAAATACTCCAAGCATTAGATAAATGTCAAGCACAAGTGAAGAAAGCGGGTTGTTCTCATGTTATCTCTAACAGTATGTTGGATGTGCTTGAAATAGAACTGTCTATATGGACTGCTGTGAACTGGCTGGGCTATTTTAAGGGTTACTAAACCTTGTGGCTGGTGTCTTTTGGGAGACGGGACTGAGGCAGCCACACGGTAGGATTTGCTCTCTGGAGCAGCTTTGCAGGGTAGGCTACTGGGCCTGGCATGCTGCTGTAATTGCTGCTGTAATTCTGGGGGTGACAGAACAAGTCCTTGAAAATCCAGGCCACTTGCTGCTGGATTTCTCCTTGCTTTGGGAATTGGCTGCACCAAGGCTAATCTGAGCAGCTTTTAGAAATGGCTCTTGGTTTCCTTCTGTGTGCATAGAGGAATGAGAGAGCCCAGTGAACTCCCTTTGCGCAAAGAAGCGGATCCAAGATATACGGGTTTGTTTTAAGATTATCACCTGGCTGCTGTACTTGGAGATGCTCAGTAGCTTCCTATCTTGAATGAAGAATTTTCATAATTAATTGTAGGGATTGAAAATAGTAAGTCTAAAGTCAATAGAACAAACAGGTGAAATATCCAACGAAAACGTATGATTACTGGTTTGTTTTTTTTGTTGTTGTTTTGGGGTTTTTTTTTTCCTATATATGCTACTGTGTTCAAGTCATCACAACAGTTTTGGAAGATATGCTAGCAAGACATTATTGAGTGATACTTCTGCCGATCTCAAATGTCTATATGCTGTGTTGGTAGGCTCTTGTTAGCTGGAGCAGTTGGGATGAAGGTCACTTCAGGCATTAAGTGCATCTTCACACAACAGCACAACCAGAGATTAAGGAGTGCTGTCTATCGGTCCTGTGTTCAAAGAATGCAGAGCTGAATTAAATCTGATTGTTCCCTGGCTTAGCAGTGAAATGCTTCAGGTGCTTTGTGGCAGAGGAACAACTCACTGCTGTGCTCACTTAATTTCCAGCATCATCAGCATCAGGTGCTTCCACAGTAGGTGAAGCATATCCTGATTTTTAGAAATGTTCTTATTCCTGACAGGACCTGTCAGGGTTTCAAAATTTCTCTGCATCCTCTGTGCTTGACTGTGTCTCTGGATAGATCATGGCAGACAGGGAAATGGGGAGCTGTGAAGATTGCATGGTTGGAAGTAAGAGATTTGTTTGTTTTTGGAGGGGAGAAGTGAGGTGCTAACGTGAGGCAGTGGAAGCAAACAGTGGCTTGAACAGAAGCTATGATTCTGTGTGTCACACCCTGCAGTGCACTCCCAGTTCTCTAATACAATTTGCCTCTGTCTTATCATTATTTTTGTGGTTTATAGCCTACCTCACTGTTGCTGGTGTCATAAAAGAGAAACCATAGAATGCATTTTGCATAATCTGATATTGTACAGTTGGAGGAAATTGTTTCTTATCAATTTTGCTGTTTCCCTCTCTCCTTGACTGTGTCCTGTGTGATCTTTAAAGAAATGTAAGGCAGAGCTTAATGTCAAGTGCACTTCTACTAAGAAATCCTCATAGGAATGAGGTTGAAAGGCGGTCTATTTATGTCCTCATTTATATAATATAAATTATCTTCGGAAATCAAATTTGAAATGCAACTTAACAGTGTCCATAGTTGTAGGACAGAAAATACAGTTTTTTATCAAAATATGTTTCTAATTCATATTTGCAGATAGTGCACAGAGGGGGCTTGGTGGAGGAAAATGCGTTGGGAGAGAAGACTGGTGTAATGAACCATTTGCCAATAAGGCAGGAGAGGAGAATCTGGAGCTGGGCACAGAAAGCGTGGGGAGGAGTGGGGGAAGCATCCTCGGGAGACAGGGCTATGCAAGGAGGAGGGCAGGCTGGGCCTGTGTGTGGCTGAAAACGGGCAAACAAGTGCTTGGTGATGGCAGGAAGACATCATGGTAGTTTCAGGGAAGGGTTGTGGCCACTGGCAAAAGAAGATGATGGGAATTTGCATGGATGCTTTTATTACAGTGTAGAGAAGAGCACTTGGGTTTGGAAAAGCCCTGACAGCTTGTTAAATCCTTTGTTTTCCTATGCCTTTTAAAATATGACCTTGTAAAGATTGCTTCACACTTCTGGTCATTCTCTCTTCGTGAAGTGTTCAGATGAGTGTTTGCTTTTCTTGGCTCTGAGGAGGGGCAGCAGGAGGCTGTGTTGGCAGAGCTCTGTGTTTGCTCTAAAGGGGTATCCCCGGACGGAGCCAAGGCGAAGTGCAGCCAACTTCCATCCCATTGCCCTCGCCACCACTCCAGACCTGCCAGTCACCTGAGAAGCATTCATTTGGGGAAAAACTTTCCCAGTAATTGTAGGAAAGAACATTTCAGCATTTTTGCTTCAACCTCAGTGTCTTTCTGGCAGTGCCAGAGTTCTGGCCTGGAGCTGCTGTTTCTCAGTGGATTAACCCTTTGGGATGAGCTGCCTTCTGATAGGAATGGCAGAACTGCTGGGGCAGGGTAGCCAGCTCCTGTGGCAGTGACAGGACCAGCATCCTTGTACCTGGCTCAAGTGAACTCCCAAGGGTGAGGACGGGTTTTCCCAGCCTTTCTGACAGAAAAGGCAGGGTCCTTGGTACAATGCCTGCTTGCCATGCCAAGCAGCTGTGCTCCTCTACCTCAGGAGGAACCAAGCAGAGAACTTGGAAGTAAGATTCATCCTCTTGGTCTTCCTGGATTTGGCTCAGTCTGAAGGGTGTTGAAAATATTGATGCTGGTGATAAAGACCAGTTAAGGTCCTTGAGGAGTCTTTTACAGAATCGCTTAAGCAAGAAGAGATTATGAGGAAAACATCGGTTAGATTTTTCAGGAATAACTTGTGACTGAGGCAGGAAACAGATTTAGATATGCGAAGCCTTCAAAATAGCTTGGAAGGCGACTTTGGTGGGCTCTATGGAAACTCATCTGTTCTGTAGCTTTGCAGAGGACTTATACAAGAGTGCTGCCTGGCTTAAAAAAACCAAACAGTTGCTTACGGAAAAAATCTCAAACCTGCTATATCTGAAATTGAGCCATGGCCTGTAGAAGACATGGGCTGTTCCTGGGCCCTTCTAGAGCACCCATGCTGGAGCAAAGCTTGCTGTGACTTTCTGTGTTGCTGACTGCAGTTTAGGTTAGGGTGGTTGCTGCAGGAACAATTGGGTTCCTGTTATAAAAAGGCTGCAGGGTGGTCTCTGTTCAGGCTTTGCACAAGTCCTGTTGCTGTATCTTCCATGTATAGAGCATGAAAACAACATGAAAAAGAAATAACTTTTAAAAGAAACTACTCAAATTGTGATGACATTTGGGAGTTCTAGGATGAGGTGGCTGGTTACTGAATGGTTTTGAAGTGTCTGTGGAGTCAGTGGATGAAGCTGGAAGCCTAAGCTCTGCTTCACGCCAGGAGCTCCCTGTTGGTGGCATCTCTTATTCTTCCGGCAAGTGGGGATAAAATGGGAGTGTGTGGGTGGGCCCGGCCCTGGGGTGGTCAGGTTGGTGAAGGGTCTGGGTGTGAGCAGTGATTTCACTTGACTGAAGGGCTGGGGGTAGCCAACTGGAGCAGAGCAACATGGCACTGCCCTTCTTGCTGCCTTCCAGCTACTTCAGAAACCTGAAACAGGAGGGAAGTCCTCCTTGCCAGAACTCACTACTTTCCAAAGGAAAAAGGGACAGAGTGTAGAAATTTTATATGTGGGAATTTAGTCCTTGTTCAAAGGCATCCCCAAATTTCTTTGGATTCTGCAAAAGCTAAAACTGGGTATGGAGTGGGAGTATGCTTACTGCATCTTTCAATAACCTAGAACCAAGAAATAAAAAAAGGCAATTTTATTTATGCTGTCTGAAATACTGACATCTCTTCTAATGGCTGTTTTTCAGCTGGGAGAAAACTGTTAAAATCAAACTGACCTGCTGTTTCAGAAGCAACTGGGCAGGACTGTACTCTAGATTCTTAGATCCAAAGGAAAATCTCTGCAAGACTCAGCTGTAGTGACTTCTCTAAGATATGATCTGAGCCATCTGTTTGAGGAGTGAATGATAGCAGTTGCTTAACAAGATATGATGCTACAGAATTTTCGTAGTTATGCCTGGATTTGCTGTGGGAGGAAAAGACCTTTTACGAGCATTAGCAAAGAGCTTTCTACCTATATTAGGGGTTTTCTGCTCTCTTGTGTCTAATTAGATTGAACCCTAGTGCTCAAATCAATGAGTCCAAATGCTAATGTTGTCATCCACCCCCATAATGGGAAGTTGGTTGCTTTATGCAGGGGTGCTTCTTTGGAGGGTTTTTGTTGGGTATTTTGTTTTAATATTTTCCTTTTCTGTTTCTCAGAACTGATCCGAATAGCATGCTCTTCCCTCTGGGTGTGTTCTTTTCACCTTCACTGTTGGCTCGTGCTGTGTGTTCTCATTCATGCAGACAAATGGTAGTGACATGTACGTGACGTGTGCATGGCCAGGGCACAGCCGGGCACGCGCCCTCGGCTGCCTTCACCCAAGATGTTTGGCGGTGGCTGCACAGGCTTTTGAGGGGTTTTGTATGCGAAGGCATCTCTGCTTGCTCCTCTGAGCCCTGCCCTGTGTCCCCTTCCCAAGAGGAATGTGAAACTCTTTCCAGTTGGGAGGCAGGTGAATGAGGATACAGCCAGGTAACCTTTGCATGCTGGCTGGCATTCAAGGAAGATAGGAAGACCCACGAGATGGATCATGTTATTTTGGCTTTGTGTCTGTGTTGCAGAGCCAGGTGACATTGTGGTGGCCTCGGAAGCATGCGGCTGTGGCACTGGGGGCCCTGAAGACTGCCTGGCTTGCAGGGAGGAATGCTACGGTGGGCAGTGCACTTGGAAGGTGGGCCACGGAGGGTGAACCACGCGGCCGTGGCTGTTGGGCACAAGGTCTATTCCTTTGGTGGATACTGCTCTGGAGAAGACTATGAGACTCTGCGGCAGATTGACGTCCACGTTTTCAACGCAGGTAAACATGTCCTTTTGGGGCTTGCTGGGCTCAGTTTTTGCTTTTCTTGCCTGCTGCTGCCTGACTATACTCTGTGATATGCTGTCCGACTCTAATTTCCAAAAAAAGGTTTTTAGAGTAGATGGGAGCCTCTTTCTTTGTCCAGCCTTGCATTTTCAGCTTCAGGGGCAGGATACAGAGGGACTGTAGTTCAGCAGACTGCGAGGATAAGGACTCACTGAAGCAGTCACATAAGCAATGGCTTGGTTTGTCCTTGTTCTCTGTGAACGCAAACTCAGCCAGGTGCAAAGAGGTGATATCGAGCTGGCCCAGGTCCCCCCTCCAGTTTGCAATGTGTCCATGCTCAGCTGCCCATAGTGTCAAAAGAGGAGAGTGGAAATCAGTGCACTCAGTTGTGACCGCAGCTCAGATGTCCAGATGTTGTGACATCTGGACATCTGAGCTTTTTCCCTGTGGGGGTGTCTGACAACTGGTGCCAGCCCCATGGAGCCAGTAGGGGCATGTGGCTAGGAGGGAGGCCTTCCCATTTTGGTAGCAGCTATCTTGCGGATTCACAACATAGCTTAGAAAAGCATCTGCAACTGGAGCCATTTGTGTAGGGTAGCCAGTACCTGTTACGAGGCTGAGTTGGAGCCATGGTGGTGCTGGCAGAGGCTGTATTTCTTGGTTGAGTGCTCTTTGAACTGAAGAGGTTACTGAGCTGGTCCATGAAAGTATTTCCCTGTAATTAGGCAGGTGGTTGAAAAACCGCACAGGTGCTTGGGTGGGTCCAGCTAAACAGAGCCAAGAACAGAGAACCAATGACCAGTTTTGGAGACTGGACAGCATGCTGAATGCTCTGCTAACACCCACATGTGGACAAATCTAGTTTGTCTGTAAGGTGCAGTGAATTCACTCCTTTTAGACTGACATGTGCAGAAGGAATAAAAGCATTGTTGCAGAGGACTGCCAAAGTGACTGCTCACAGTGTAGAGGGGGGTGTAGCTCAGGATCCTGTGAACAGTGACATTCGCCTCTGTCCAGAGGGACTGGGCTCTCACACTCAGCACAGCTGAATGTTGTAGAACGTGCCAAGTAGAGCACCACTCTTCTGGGGAAGCATAATGACCATGCCCAAAGGAATGCTCTTGCGTTGTCTTTCCTTCTTACCACTCCCAAATATTAAAGTGTCAGAATGCTGCAGCCACCACATGGGAGGTGACAGTGGCTTCCCAAGCCCTTGCTCAGCTAGCATGGTCAGGTGCCAGTGCTAAAGCCAAGATACTAGATTTTGAATGATCTCTTTTAAGTCTTCCAAAGATGAAGACTGTGTTTTAGGTAGGAAGCATCCAGTGTAGCTTGACTTTAGCATTGGATGTGCTTCCTCTGTGCCCTTTCTGCCTGTGGGGTAGATCCTCACCCTTTTGAGATGCCTGACTTTTCCCTTTCCGTGTTAGAATTTCAGAGGAACTGCAGACTGTTTTCTGCTATATTTTATAACAGCTCCATGTAGAAAACAAATGAAGCTGTATGTGAGGCAGAGGGAGGTGACTGCTCCTCTTACATAATGGCTGTGTAACACTTGCTGTGGCTCTCACACTGTCATTAAAACCCTGTAATACCTGTTGACTGTCCTGGCTGCTGCTGGACATGGCACACAGGCTGCCAGGAAGGGGAACCTGTAATCACAAGGAACTCCTATTAGTAATACAAGGTTAGCAGGGAGAACTTGGGTACGTATGGGGATAAAGGAGACAGACAACTGCCTCATCTACAGCTTGAAAAACAAAACAGAAGCAAACAAACCCTGTTCCTACAAAACTACTGGGTTGTTTTACTTAAACTGTGCTTCTGCAAGTCCAAGTGATGCCTTCAGGTGTTCCTTGCACGTTACTGCAGTGAATTATTCCTGTGCTGCCTATTCTTCCAGCTTTGAGTATCTTCAGCAATCTCACTAGCTTGAAGTACTGTGCATTCATTGTCACCTCCACACTTTTTCTTTTGTCCTTTCCCTATCTTTTTGTGTGTGTGCCAAGTATCTTCACTCAGCATTTGATGAGCCAGAGTGGAAACCTTTTCAGTGAATTGTTGAAGAACAGAGCCTGTTTTTGTCCTCTGGTCCTCCAAAGGACTCCTTCTGTATTTTTTAACTAGCTACTACTCGAGGTCAGACACAGCTTTCTCTTGTTTACTTGACTGCTTCTGCACCTTGTCACGGGGTGAAAAGCACCGCGCAGGATGGGTTACGAACTGTGAGCAATTTAGCAGGCTTAGCATTTGACATGGGCTTAAACTTGTGTTTCCAGTGTCTCTGCGCTGGATCAAGTTGCCTCCAGTGTGGACAAACAGCCGAGACCACGTGAGGGAGGTACCCTACATGAGGTATGGGCACTCAGCAGTGCTCATCGACGACACCGTCTACATTTGGGGTGGTCGCAACGACACGGAGGGAGCCTGCAATGTGCTCTATGCTTTTGATGTCAGTAAGTTCCAGCTTCTCACTCTTCCTTGTTAAAACTGTTCTTGATCAGACCTTCTCTCTACACCCCACACTGCTCCCCAGCTTGTTTCTGTGTCCCTCAGTAACAGTCTGGAGGAAACGGTGTCACTGTCTATTTCAGCAGTTTTAGAGGGGGAGTAGGGTGGCCATTGTGTCTCCGTGCTGGAATCTCTGTAAAAGCCTTTGAACAGATTGCTGATTTTGTCTAATAGTCAAAATGGTCTTCATTTTTCTATCAGCTTTGTATGCTCTCTCTGATAGTAGCTACAACTGAAGGGTTCTCTCTGTGTGATGTATTATTCCTTAATTGTGGCTGAAGGTTGGAGCAAGAAGGGACTGGGCTCTTGAGGATTGTGGTTCCTTTCCTGTGTGGTCCTTCTTTCTGAAAGTATGAAGGAGAGTGAGGAATTAAGCACAGAAATAGTCAGGGACAGGATGGCAAAATAAGGGAAAACATGAGTCAAGTTAGATAAATGTGAAAAATAAACTCCTTGAGCCTTCTGGTTGGCTTCTCCATAGCACTGCTGGAGCACCTCTGGAGAAAAGGCACCATCAGGAACTGCATGGACACAAGTGTCAGGAAAGAAAAGGAGTGTATCTGGATTCTCGAGGCAAGTCCATCTAAATACTGGCCAGTAACTGTCTTGCTGGACTTGCAAGGAAACTGCTTGCTCTGGTGCTTGGTCAAGGGGTCTCCTTTTCCAGGAAATACCTTATGGCTTGGGGCATAGTGTTTCCCCCTTCCCCTGACACGTGCAGCTGAGAAGCCACCAGTAAACCTCTGCCTACACAGGGGCATTGTAGTGGGACCTGCCTAGTCTCTCTGGCAGCTCCAGCACTTTAGCATTAAGTGAAAAGTAACAGAAAGTCCTGGTCTAAACCCTCTGCAGCTGTCTGTACACACAGCCCTGCCATTCCTGGAAAGTAAGGCTGGCAGTCACAGTCCCATGTCTGTAGTGTAAGTTCCACTGTAGGAGTCACATCAGGCTAAGTAAGGTCCTGTCTGAGTGCAGTTTTATCCCTGCGGTGCTGAGCAGATCACAAATTGAGGTCTTTTCCATCTCTAATTTAACATGTTTCACTTGGGTGCACTGTTGCTGATATAGAGTGACTGAGTTTGGAAGCAGCCCCAGGAAGAAAAGGAACTTAATAGTCCTGAGCTGTCTCACTAGAGGCTCCCCAGGGATTTTGCTGACCTCGCAAGACCCTTTGTGTGGTGCCAGATGGAGCATAGGTGGACAGTTGTGTCCGCAGGCCAAGTTCAGAGAAGTCATCCTCATGCTTTGGCTCCAGTGTTACGATGTTCTGAAATAAGCACCTCGTTTGGCAGCCAACAGCAGTTAGGGAGGGTGGGGGGAATGTCTCCTGCAGCCTTGAGGCTTATCTGTGCCTCTCTGAGCTCTTGGGGCAGGTGCCTGTTTGCACTTGGCAGTGAGGCGCTGACTTGGCTCTGTGTTGCCCTAGCATGGAGAACAGCTCTGGCTGGATTTTAAGTCATCTTCTAAATCGAGCCAGCCCCTAGAGTGTGCAGGCTAAGGGGCTGAATCTGGGCTGGTGCAGGCTCACAGGAAGCATTGTGAAGGGTGGAAAGTGAGGAAGAGGGGATGAGAATGTAACAAGTGGAGCAGATAAGACAGGGAGGGCTGCACCACAGAAGTGGGGATGTGCTCAACAGCTAATGGGGAGAGTTTGTGGTTAAGTGATTTCTGTCTGGCTTTGTGAGCTGTTTTTCCTCAGTCATGCTCAGTTACTGAGCATCTCCACACCATGAGGTCAGTTGAGCCACTTAGCATTATTGCTTCATTGTAATTAAAATGGTGAATGCAGAGTTGATAAGTGACTCACAAGTACACTTTGCAAGAGATTCAGTAAAAGTAACATTGCTCAAGCAGTGCTGAGCTCTTTGTCGGGTCAGGCAGTCAGTGGCCATGCCCAGAGGCTGAGACTTCTGTCACTGTGTCCCTCTGTGGAGGCTCAGGCGGGTAGCCTTGCCCAAAGAAGCTTACAACCTCTCTGGCAGAGCAGGTGCTGTGTGAGAAAGAAAGAATTATTTCTGCCTGAGAAATTAAGAACAGTAGTAATAGAGCTATCCCACTCCCAACACCTACTGTGTTTTCTCAGCACTGCTTCTTGTTTTGTTTCAGACACGCACAAGTGGTTCACGCCAAAGGTGTCTGGAATGGTCCCAGGAGCAAGAGATGGGCACTCAGCTTGTGTCCTGGCAAAGAGCATGTTTATCTTTGGAGGCTATGAACAGCTGGTGAGTTGTCTCTGTAACTGTTAATTGGTGAGCCCTTGGGAAAGAGGGTGTTGATACCCAGGACACTGATAGAGGCAGGACATGAGGGTGTATTTGTATTCATAGTCACTGTCATTTTGTAACTTAGCAAAGCTATGGCATTAGTACCCAGATTATGCTAACTGTTTTCTGGAGAAGCAAGTCCAAAAGAGTGGTGGATTTTTTTTTTTTTTAATTTTCACAAAACAAATTTACCATAAAAAGATAAAAATATAAATATTTTTGTGTATACTTTTTTTTCTGGCTCATTTCTCGGCCAGATGTAGATACATAAATACATAACATTTTTAATAAATATATATTGATCTACATTTATTATAATTTGGCTCAGAAATGAGCCAGAAAAATCACTTTCTGCAGTGGTGTTGTGACGTTTTGTCCTAGTCTGGTGCATGTTCCCTGTAGTGTCTACCTGCTCTGATATCTTGCTGATCTCCTTCAGCAAACACTTGGTTGCCTTCCCATTAAGAATACCTTGAGCCAAAGTTTATCCTCCAATAGCTGTCAGTGTGCCTAATGCTGTTTTGAGCAAATCCTTATGATCTGATCTTAAAAAGTGGGTAAATATAATTTCAGCTTATCACCAGTCTGTAGAAAAGCTGTGCAAAGTCACATCTGTTTGTTTGGAAAAAAGCTTGGGCTCTGATACAGCAGTCTCTGGCTTATTCCCTCTTTCCTGAGGACGACAACATGCCAAATCCATATTGTTTATAGCAGCAGGACCAGTTCAGATGTGTCATGTTTTAACCAAGACCAAATAAACCTCTAGCTGTTTTGATGCTCTCTACTTTGCCTAGAAGAGCAGGAGTCCACACTGTGTGAATGCAATCTCTTCCAGGCAGCCAGCTGCAGATGGGTTTTGTGGGACCTCAGAACCTGGAATGTCTTTGCTCCTGGATGTTCAGCTTCCCAGAAGAAGTCTTAGCTTCTGCATCTCATTAGGTGGCCTTAGCAGAGCCAGTTTGACTGTCCTGCTAGTGCTTCTTTCTTCTGCTGCTACATGGAGAGGAGGCAGGTTTCTGCCGTGAATGTATTGTGTGCAGGACAGCCTTTGGAGGAGGAGCTGAGCACCAAATAAATGGGAAAGCTGCAGGAAGCGATAGGACACCTTTGAGAAGAAATGGGTTTTGTCTTCCTCTTATTAAGTGATAAGTGCTGCCTGAGCAAGCACTTTGTCTCTTAGGAAGTAGTGACTCCAAAGGGATGCTCCATGTCTGTAGGACGGCATCCTTTCTGGGGCTGGATGTGACCAGACTTCTCAGTCCCTTTGTGACCAAGCTGTCTGTCTGTCTTGCAGGCTGACTGCTTTTCAAATGATATCCATAAATTGGACACCACAAACATGACGTGGACCTTAATCTCTGCCAAGGTCAGTGTCTGCTTTTCGTTCTGGTTTGTGGAGGAAGTTTTGCATCTGCTGTTCTCTGGGGTAGCTGCCCACACTTGTCTCACAGCTTCTGGCTGGTGTGGCTGGGATCTGCAGGATGGGAAGTTCTCCAGGAGAAGGCAGCCACCCAACTTTCCCATCAAGATGTGTTATTTCCCTGGGTAATCTGCATTCTTTCTTTTGTCTTTGTTTTTTACTCTGTCCTTCAGGGTACTCCAGCTCGCTGGAGAGACTTTCATTCAGCTACCATCATTGGAACAAAGATGTACGTGTTTGGTGGCAGAGCTGATCGTTTTGGGCCATTTCACTCCAACAATGAGATCTACTGTAACCGCATTAAAGTATTTGATACAGAAACCAACTCCTGGCTGGACTCCCCTCCCACTCCTGTGCTCCCAGAGGGCCGGCGGAGCCATTCAGCCTGTGAGTGTGGGACTACTGAGGGTGGAGGACGGTGCACGGAAATTTCTGCCTGCCTTAGAAGGGGTGTGTGGTCTGTTGGGTGGGGCTATGGGTTAGCAAGGGGTGCACAAAGCCCAGTTTTTGTGGAAAGCTGCTGCTTTCCAAAAAGCCTTTCACATCACACTGCACATGAAGGTGATATAAGCAGCGGTGGACAACTGGCACCACTTTGCTGTGTGTTTGATGTTGGATCAGGGACCTGCTGGGTGGCCCTCTGATGTCTGTGCTTACTCTCCACAGTCAGCTACAACGGGGAACTATATGTATTTGGTGGCTATAATGCACGCCTGAACAGACACTTCCATGACCTCTGGAAATTCAATCCAGGTATTTATGCTTTAAACATGTTGCAGTGATAGTGCTCCAGGCCTTTAGGCATGTGAGTACTCAGAGGAATATGCTGTCCAAGAAGTACTGCTTGGGGGGAATGGCTCTTCTGACAGCAACTTGCTACAGTGCCTGTTCCTCCTTAGGATGTTTCCAAAGCTCAGTTAGAAAGTGGAAAAGGAGGTGTTGCTGAAAGACATATTTCATTGGTAAAACTTTGTCTTGTTCTTAAATATGCAAAAGTAGTGGCAGAAAAGAAAATACGGGGAAGCAATAGGGTTAGGGGAGGAAGAGACTATAGCTGAGGAAACCATTCAACTTGAGCTTCCAGAATCACCGGATATTGGTACCAGCTCAAACTGTGTTGCTGAAGGGGTGGTTCTTCAGCTGGTAACCTGAATATCAGTCAGCTGTGAGCTGTTTTGGGGTTCTCTGTCTTAATGTACTTTTCACAGTCGTTACACTGATTTTGTTTGCTAATTGCTTTGCATAGTGAAGTTACCTGAAAGCAGCCAGCCTGTGTCTCCCCAAGCTGATCTGTAAGCTAGAGTCAGAGTTCCTGAAGGTTTCAGTCCTGTGCATTGTCAGCCCCCAGCATCCCTGCCACAGAGAACAGCAAGAACAAAGTCTGCTGTCTCCACCTGGTTCAGTTCCCCACGCCCTCCTCCCGCAGCCGAGCTGTCCCAGCAGCTCATGCACCTCTGCCAGGGCGCTCTGCGGTCGCAGCCTGCCAGCAGATGGAGCTGGTTCCTGGGTCTCCCTCCTCCAGATCCCGACTGCAGCAGGTTCTGGGGAAGGGAGGCTGCCTGTCTGCTCCTGCAGCTCTGCCCCGTGCAGCTCCCTGTGATGTCGGACCCACTGCTGCGGCAGCCCGTGGGTCCTGGTGCTCAGGCTTTGCAAGTGAAAGGCCTTGATGGGGCTTTGAGCAACCTGGTTTAGTGCAAGGTGTCCCTGCCCATGGCAGGGGGTTGTAACAGGATGGTGTTTAAAGTCCCTTCCAACCCAAACCATTCTACGATATGACCTACAACTCTTGTCTCAGCAGGCAGAGCTCCAGAACTCTGACTGGCATCTAAGTGGCACTCCAGTAACAACCTCATAGAAGTGCATCATTTTGCCTCCAGCGAGGAGGTCAAGGGGGAGGGTGGATATTGGCTAGCTGGTGTGTGTGGAGTAGTGGGCCTGTTTTTCCTGTGATCTGTTTAAATTCATAACCTGCTTGTAACTGGTCTTGGCCAGGCTTCTATGACAAGCTGGTGTACTCTTTCCCTCCCGGTAGTTTCTCTTTCTTGGAGGAAGATCGAACCCAAGGGGAAAGGGCCATGTCCTCGCCGCCGGCAGTGCTGCTGCAGAGTGGGGGACAAAATCATCCTCTTTGGAGGTACCAGGTGAGTTGTGTGAAGTGGCTCTGTGAGAGGCTCTACCACTCCTTTCAGCACAGTGTCCCTTCACGCTCTGACCCATGCTGTATCAGATGGACTTCAGAGGCACATGGCAAGTGTCAGTCTATCTGACAAGTCTAAGTAATCATGCTCATCAGGGCTCCTCTGGAAAAAGGCCATGGAAGAAACTGAAAGTGTCATGTAAGCTTGTAAAGCATCAGGTGACAAGCCATCTTGTACAGGTAGCGACAGAAGGGTGTAACAGGCTGTTCAGGAGGGGTTGTGCAGTGCTCAGACTTTCTGTGAAAGAGGTGGTGGGGATAAAGGAGGAGATCCTGCTGTCAGAAGGACACATATCTCACTCTGCTGTGGTAGAGCAGACCTCTGACTGACTTATCTTCGCCTACATGCTCCCCTGCTTCTCCCACCAGAGCTTTCTTCCGTTGACAACTGTGGGTTCTGCTGCCAAGCTACAGAGGGATGTCAGCTCAGCTGGGAGCTGTTTGAGGAGCCTACACACATGACAAGACAATGTTGCCTTCTGTGCCAGTGTTCCTTAGAAATGTTTCCATTCACAACAGGGACCTGGTGTTATGGATTTAGCTGTCAAACACTGGAAGTGATACTGTCAGGGTGCACGGCAGCTGGATGTGGCCAAGAGCCTTAACAGCTGCTAAAAAAAAGGAAGTGGCCTATCACCAGGACACACTCTATATTGTCTGGAATGACAAATTGCAGCTCTGGAGCACAGTCCTGCTTGCCAGTATCTACCTTGCAGAGATGTCTTAAATGTTTTCAGCTCTCCACATGGTTTGGGAAGCTTTGGGGCTTTCTCTGAGATCCTGAAAGTGGCTTTTTGGGGATGCTTCTGAAACCAGGTTGGGGTAGTGGACCAGGCAGGACAGGTTCTACTGATGGCCTGACCATACCAATGTGTAATGGGGTGAAGGGCCTTCAGGTTCTGGGATTCTGGGGGGGTGAACTTAGTTATAGGATGTCCATGTGACTGTGAGGGAGTGCTTAGTGCAGATGAGGTATGCAGAGGTGCTGAGTTTATCCAGCCTTCTCAAATTATACTGGCTGCTGCTCAGTACAACAGAAGCCTTGGTAGGGCTTTATGGGAGTTTTGGATGGTCCCAGATGCTGTGCTGTGTGTAGATTTGTGTTACAGCAGCAGCTGAACTCTGGTGTTAAGCCTTGGCACTTCTAGGAAATGCTGCCAAACCACAACAAATTTGACACCAGCTTTTTGGAGTTTGGTCCATCCTTTCCAGGCAACAATGCAGCAGTGCCTTGTCTTCTCCACTGAACCCCTTCAGAATTCATCTTGTTTCTTAAGTCAAGCTCAACCCCAATACAGGCACGTTCATCAGCACTTAGTGTGGGCTAGGAAGAGCTGCTGGCAGCCAGGAATGCAGCCTGCTTGAACTGGAGGGAGGGTCTTGCAGGCTGGGGAAATGGGAGGTGGGGGTGGGCCCGTGCTCGCTTCCTGTAACAGTTATCAGGTGTACTCTGGAGCTGCCTGGCAAGATAAGAAGTTTTCCAGGAAGTCGTTGTAATGGAGAACTCCCAGTGGTCTGCCTCCTGACCTGTGCTCCCCTGGCTGGGGAGGGGGAGGGGTCGCACAGCACGGGCTATCCAGCAGGGATTCTCAGAGGATGAGCCGGCAGGCTCAGCTTTCTGAGGAATGGCACTGGGGGATGGGCAGGCAAAACCCCTTTGTGTCCTGCCTGCCCTTCCAGGATTTACACATCCTGTAGACTGCAGAAGAGGTTCTTCTACAGGCTGCTTGTTCCTTTGGCATCCAAAAGCTTTGTTCCTTTGGTACTCCTGCCCTGAGCCTGGTCTTTTTGCCCCAGCTGTGATCCCTCACTGTGGCCAGGAGCAATCCATCAATTTGTCCTGGTTAATGGACCAGGAAGCTTGGTGTTCCCATTAGCCATGTCACAGTTGTGACCCTGGTCTAGTTTCCTCCCAAACCCACCAGCACTTCAGCGTGCAAAGACCATCCACAAGGAAGAAGGAGGTGGAGAAGGAATGCTCTAAAACAGAGTTTAGAAAGTGAAGAGAATGCTGATCCAGATTTGGCTTGAGACTGTTTTCCCTGACAAGGCTTAGAAATGCCTGGCTCTGATGAGGGAATAGGGGCTGTCACTGAGGGCAGGGTGAGTTCTTTGCAGCTGGAATGAGCAGTTTTGCTGGGCTCTGGCTGGTAAAGGCATGTCCTGCACCCTCCTGTCTGGGAGTTGCAGGGGGTTGCCTGGTCTTGAACTCCAGGCTTACCCTGCTACTTGCCTTTTGGTGATTAAAACCACAGACATGGTGCCTGCTGGCTTTCCTTTGATAGATAAGGGATCGTCTAGGGTTTCCTGTGACGTGGATGTGAGATTAGATTGTGATGTGGTCAGCACACGAGGTGGAATTAAAGGGGCTCTTGCCTGTATCCGGGCAGATGGGTCCTGTCAGCAACAGGTCTCTGCCAGCAGTCAGCTGTGCTCTGCAGTTTGGCCTGGGTTGTGGGGATCTGGGAGGGCAGGTACTGCCTCATGTCCCATGAGGTGTGAAACTTAGTGGCTCATAGGTGGGGAAACAAGTGACTCTGGGGTGAGAAGTCACTGCATGAGATCAGTCCTAGCTAAGAAGTGAGGGCACACTAAGTTGGTTTGTCATAAACCAAAGCAGGATTTAAAACACCTTTCCTTTCTTTCAAATTCTCCAAACAGCCATCAGCCATGGGAGTGGTTTCCCCTCTTCCAGCACAGGCTGGTCTCTCTGTGCTAGGAGATGCAGTGTCCAGTCTCTCAGGTGTTTTGGTTGTTCCATCAAGACCACTGTGGCAGGAAACCATAGGTGAGACTGTTCCCTAGAAATGCCTAAAGTTGTAGTTGTTCATTAGCATTCCAGGACCAACATCAGATGGGAGTATCAGCAAACTGGAATTGGTTTAAAATGACTGCTCCACTGCTCTGTGCTCAGTTAGTCTTCTGAAATGCCATCCCCATTTTGGCACAACCACTCCAGTTGTGGCTGGAGTGCAAAATGACTCCTGAGTCTGACTGAGAAATGTCTGTGCCTGCCCTGCCATGCAGATGTTTTCTAGCTGCTTTCTCTACACTCCTCTTACAGTCTCTCAGTGGCCAAGCTGAAATAATTGCAGTAGATCTTAACTACATGAGAACAGGAGTGATGGACAGGTGAGGTGAGGGGGAGGCTCTTGGCTGGAATCATCACGGTCTTCCATAAAAAGGAGGCAGATCCCCCATGCTCTGCTATGGCCTGCAGAGGAGATGGTGTGGGTTTCTGTTCCCTGGCTCTGTGCAGCTCTGCCTACTCTGCAAGGAGCTGGGAGAACGATGACTTTGGGTGCCGCTTGGGGCATCAGAGGGGCAGGAGGGATCAGAGGGCCCCTGCATGGGACAGGCAGGCCAGGAACATTCCTGGACTTGCTCAGCCCTTGGTGAGCTGGTGTATAAGAATTTTGGCACTGATTGACACACTTTACTTGGTTTCTGCAGCCCATCTCCAGAGGAGGGAATGGGTGATGAATTCGACCTTATGGATCATTCAGATCTCTACATCCTCGACTTCAGTACGTGAGCACTTCCTGTCCAGCCTGTACCTCTTGCCACAAGATGCCTTGTGAGAAGGCCCTGCTGTGCAACACCCTGCTGTGCCCTACATAGCTCTGGGTGCTGTGTCCCAGAGCCAGACAGCTGTGTCTGACCAGTGTACTTCACTTAAGGCAGAGCAGCCAGAGGTGCAGCCATGCTTTATGCCCTCCTGCATGCAGACCCTTGTGGGAGCACAGAAAGCACCGCAGCCTGTCCCTCATGTGCATTCTGCCTTGCCCCTCAGAGGGGTGGCTGGGGTGCACTTCCCTATTTCTGTGGCACTGATTGCATGATGCTGGAGCCTCCATGGTGTCCAGTCAAGACCTGCTGTAGCTTAACTGCTTTCTTTTCACAGGCCCCAGTCTGAAGACACTGTGTAAGCTCGCAGTGATTCAGTACAGCCTGGACCAGTCCTGCCTTCCCCACGACATCAGGTATGGTGTGCCTTGCTGAGAGGTCACTCTGTGGGTGCTCCCTGTCCTTGAGGGCTGCGCGGGGCCCTTGGCACTGTGCACCTTTGAGGTGGGCTGGGCTGGAGACGACAGCTGAGGCTGACTTGAAGCAAAGTTGCTGCAGCCCCGGGCACTGTGTTTGTGCTTTCTCTCAGTGTATCCTCTTGGTGTGTTACAGATGGGAGCTCTCAGCCATGACAACAAACAGCACCATCAGCCGCCCGATTGTCTCCAACCAGGGCTGAAGACAACTCGTCCTTCTACCACCCTGCCCTCGCCCCTCCACATACTGACCTCTTGCTCCACTGCCTGCATGAATTTTTAGCCCTTTCAAGCAAGGAATGTGTGAGCTCAGTTTGTCTTGTCCTAGCTAGGCCTCCCTCTGCCTGTGTCACGCTTTGGGCAGCGCAAGTGGACAGGCAGAGCTGGCCACTGGGGAAGAAGCTGGCTGGCCCCAGCAGCACAGCTATGACCCCTCTCCTTGCTGGTGGCTCTAGAGCTTCCTTCCCTTTGCCTGTGGAACTTCAGCAGTGCTGTCCAGTCCCCAGCTACTTTCCAAGGGCCTGAATCAACTCTTACCACCAGCCATGGCCCTGGGGTTGATGTTAGGGTCAACCTGAACTGTTCCTGCATAGAGAGCAGGAACCTCTACACCTGCTCCTGCCAGCACTGATAGCTTCCTGGCACTAAATGGCAGGCCCCAGCTCCAAGCTGAGCCCAGGGTGGGGGCCTGAGCCCAGCTGGACTCTCTGCCCAGCTCCCATTGTAAAACAGCAACTGGGGGGAGTTTGATAAATGGTGAGGCAGACATGGTTTCTGTGTGTCCTAGCAAATTAACTGGGGGAGAAAAGGTGAGAGGGGAGAGACTGAACCAGGTGCTTTTCCATGAAGCTGCAGGCCAGTAGTAGCTTGTGGCAGCAGCAAGCAGTGGCTTGATGTGAGCCACAGCCCTACCTGGGTGGGGAAGAGAAGCTGATCCCCCCCACAGCAGCACTGCCCTGGGGTACCTGTCTCATGTCCAGAGTTGCACTGTCCTGCAAGAGGACAGAAGGAAAATAGTGTATGTCTCCTTGCCTGTGCTGCCTCAGGTAGGTGGATGCTCTGTAACTTCCTGCTTCAGGGCTGGAGGTGGAGGGATGCCTGCAACAGCCTTCCTGGGTGACACAGAGGGCTGTGCTCAAGCTGTTCCCATGGGCATGAGGTGTCTGATGTGAAGAGGAGCTCCAGTAGCTAGTGGGAGTACTGGGGCTAGTGCAGAGAAAGCTAGCAAAGCACTCGGGGTGTTTCCTGGGATGCAGAGTCACACGGGTAGCTGAGATGGTGGTGGCTGCATGCCAGGAATGGGTGGCAGAGGGCCCAGACTGTCTCCTGTGCCCTGAGGGCTGGCACGTAGCCAGGGTCAAGTGCTCATCCAGCAGCAGAGTGTTGCAGAGGTGCCTGGGCTTCTCAGCCTGCAGGAGGTCGCCATTGCAAGCACAATGGAGTAGTCTGGAGTGGCGTGAAATCAGTGAAAACCCAGAAGGCACCACAACTGCGACAAGAGCTTGTTCTTCACGCGCTGGCAGCACCTCACCGTGATAGGTGATGAGCATCAATGGCCTGGAAGGAAACCGGGTGTGCTGTGACAGCACATCTGGCTGAGGGAGAGCAGCCCCAGCCTGGGCTCTTCCTTTGTGGTCCTTGGCACTTGCAGGTTACCCGCAAGGACTTAGGTGAACATCTACCCTGTGTTGTCCAGCAGCTCTGACTCCCCTCCTCAATCAGCTGCCTCAGCCACAGGCTGTCTCTCAAGCTGTGAAATAAATGGTGGAGTTTTTTTTTTGCCGTGCACTGAAGCACCAAGCTTACTCTCCTTGCAGGGTGCCAGGTGCTGGGAAACACCCCCTGAGCACCCAGAATCTCTGGGGTGGGTCGCATGGTGCTGAGCACAGAGGCTCCCCAGTTCTCTCAATTCTGTCCATGAATGGCTGTGCCTGGGAAGAATCACAATCTCTATGGCATTGAGGGGAGACTACAAGCCCCAGAAGGGCTCAGCACCCCATGCCAGCTGCCTCTAGGGGAGCAAACCTTTGGTGGGAAGTCTTCTCTGGGAAGAAAAGAATTAGGGAGAAGGGTCACTGACACCCCACCCCCTTCAAGGGTTCTCTTGGATTCAAGGGTGCTGTGGCCCTAACCTGCCTCTGGCAGGACCCTGCTGCAGCCCCAGGCACGGGACACTGCTCACCACCTTGGTCCAGGTGTCTCCAGTGCATTTTCGTGGCTTATCAGCTCCTTCTCCCAGCACCCAGCTCAGTCATCAGTGATGCTGGAGAGCAGCTCTCAGGCAGGCAGACTAGACACAGGATGTTCTGCTGGGTTGGCAGGAGCTGGGCAGATGTACGCCCCACAGGGGGATCCCTGCTGCCTTTGTCACTGCCCCCTCCTGAGCGGCAGGTTTGCTTTAAAGACCCTGGCTTCCTTTTATTACTTCCCCTCTCAAATTGCAGCTGGCTGCAAGGGCTATTTTTAGCAGCCTGCCTTCTAAAAATAGCCCTGAGCTGTTTGGAGTTGCGTCACAAGAGGTAACTCTCTCCGTGAGTGGCTTGGCCTCTGCACCCCAGGAGGGTACAAAAGGAGGCCCAGGAGCAGCAGGGTCAGCAGGTTCAGCCACAGCCAGAGGCGACGGAGGCAGCGGTTCCCTGCCAGCTTCAGGCCATCCCAGCTCCAGCAGCATGACCATCTTCTGCAGCCATTGCCACCGGCCCCTGCAGGCAGAGATGAGCTGCCTGCCCAGGGGGACCAAGCAGGCACCCAGTGCCTCGAGGCCATTCAGGTGAGCTCCCTCCCACCTCCTGCCCTCCCTCAGGGCTGGGATGACCCTCCAGAACCCCGGGACAGCTGGTGTAGGGTCTGATGGCCCTTGCAAGGTGCTGACACCAGCCTGGGACAGCAGGGCTGGTGGCTGGTGCATGGGGAGGAGGTGCCTGAATTTGGAGGGGCAGAGGTATCTTAGGTGGTTTAAGAGGAAAGGCATATTGTACTGGGCTGGGGTGCACATTCTGGCACTGGATGCAGTTTTCATCCTTGTGGGGTTTGGTGGGGAGGTTGTGTCACATGGGCTCCCCAGCAAAGCACAGGTCATTGTCCAAGCTGGTGCCATGCAGGAGAGGTACCAGCCATACCAGCAGCACGTCCCCCTGTGTGGCCTTGAGCACCTCTGCCTGTGCCCACAGGTTTGCTCTCTGAGAGGCAGCAGCTGGCACGGGTGCTGAGCATCTCCACTCCATATCCCCGAGCTCACAATTCTTCCCATAGTGACAGGCAGGAAATGCTGTTGCTTTCCCTCCCTGGACATGTGTCCCAGAGAGCTGGCTTTGCAGGTCAACCAAGAGTGCCTCCAAGGCTCGCCGAGACCAGATCAACGCGGAGCTGCAGGCACTGCGCTCCCTGCTGCCCATCTCTGCCCAGGAGAAGGAGCGGCTCTCCTACCTCCACACCATGGCCCTGGTGTGCCTCCGGCTGCGGGGGGCTCAGCTGTTCCCTCCAGGTACCCGCAGCACTGCTGTACTCCACACTGGCTTGGCTCTGTGTGGGGCACTGCTCCTGCCCCCTCCAAGACAGCACTTCACCCGTATCCCCCCGCAGGCTTGGCTCCTCCTGCGGGACCAGCCCTTGGCACAGAACTACTCTCCCTGCTCCCGGGGTTTCTGCTTGTGCTCTCAGCCGACAGCAAGCTGGTCTACATCTCAGAGAATGTGGCTCAGGTCCTGGGCCTCTCTGTGGTAAGGCCAGCTCACCGGGTATTTGCAGTCACTGTCCCCATACTCATCCTGGTGCCTTTATTACATGCACAGCATACTGCCCCAGCAGATTCTGGGCCATGGCTTCAGGAGGCTGTGCACCCACTGTGTCAGCTAGGGCACACTGAGACAGGGACAGTCCCTGAGAGCATCTCCCTCTTTGTCAGGTGGAGCTGCTTGCCCAGGGGGACACATTCTTTGACATCCTGGATGGGCAAGTGGGAGAGGATGTGCACAAGAAGCTTCTCCTTGCCCAGGAGGAGCCAGGCAGGGGTAAGGGAGGCCTCAGCGGGCATATCACAGATCTTGCCACCCCGCTCTGGCCCTTGGCTGTGATTAGAGAGCCAGGGCCAGTCCTGCTGGGATCAGAGTGAGGGAGCCCCTTACCCCTTTTGAATGGTTTGTTTCCCTGCAGAAGTCACTTTCATCAGCGAGATGCGCACGTCCAAGGCCTTCCGCCTGCAGCACAGGGGCAATCGGGTCGTGGCAGTGTGCGGGCGCTTTGTGGCCCTGCGCTGGCCACCCTCCCCCTCCACCACAGCCTTCCTGGCCCTCTGCACACCCGTTGTGCAGTCGCCCACAGATGGCGAAGCTGCTTCCCAGGATGACATATTCCAGAGCATGCATCTCCTGGATATGATGTTTATTGATGTCACGGAGAGGTGAGGGGTGCCTGCTTGCACCACAGCCCCACAGCTGCACATCTCAGGCAGCAAGAACTATTTCCCTTCACCAAGCCTGTGTATGGGATGCAGGCTCGACACTGCATGACTATTGAGACTCTCACAAACATTTCCCAAAGCTTTTCCCTCATTTATAACTTATTTCTGTACCTCTGTTATTTCATTCTCCATCTTGCAGCAGCTGCTCCTTGCTGACACAGTGCAGGCTCTGTACAGCACTCAGTCCCTGCTCCCCTTGTCTTCCCCAGTGTCACTTACCACCTAGGCTACGGCAGGGAGGAGCTGGTCGGTCAGTCGTGGTACAGCCTCTTGCACCCTGAGGATGCTGACCTGGCAGCTGCCCAGCATAGGGCCGTGGGTGAGTGTCAAGCCCGGGAATGTGCCGTGCTGTCCCCAGGCTCCATGGTCTGGTTATGCCTGAAACGTGGCTATCCAGGGCAGCAACGACAAAGCGAATTCCGTCCTCCCTGTTGTGACTGCCTGCTCCAAAAACGATGAGGCAGGGAAGTGATTACACATCCCATACACTGTCTAGAAGGTCAGAGGCAGTTTCCAAGCTCGGAGTGGGCATCCTGCTTTGCCCCAGTGTACAGAGGAGGGACAACCCCATTTGAGCCCCAGCTCTTTGCAGCGGCGGGACTGCTACGGACTTGACTTCGCTCTGTGCTCTGCTGGGGCCAGACTAGTGAGCAAATGCAGAGCTCATCGGGGCAGCCTGCGGCTGTGCCCTGTTGCCGGCTCACGCTGTCCCTTCCCTTGCCCGCAGCGCTGGGGGCCGGGGCTGGGCCCGCAGCGGGGACCGCCGTGCTACGAGTGCTTCGCAAGGACCGCGCCTGGACCTGGCTGCGCGTGTGGGCGCGGCGGGACGGCGGCTGCATCACCTGCACCTGCCGCTGCCTCAGGTGAGNNTCACCTGCACCTGCCGCTGCCTCTGGATGGTGAGCGGGGTCTGCAGGCTGTCCCTTACCCCGTGTCCGCCACAGGGAGGAGGAGGCGGCCCATCTGCGCGCCCGGCAGCCCCGCGCCGCCGCCCCGCCCGNTCGCCGACAGCCTCTCGCCGCCCGCCGCCGCCCCGCCCGCGCCCCGCCGCTGGCCCCGTCCCGAGGAAGCCGAGGACGATGCCTTTGTATGCCTTGGGAACTCTCTGCTGGACACTCCCCAGTTCCTCCGGTTTCCTTTTGAACAGAAAATAGGATGCGACATTCCAAATGTGCTCGCACAGGTGTCAGGCCTGCAGAGATGCTGACATCCCTTGGTCTGTTGGCTGTACCTTTCCTAATGCAGGCCACTGTGTGTAACCACATCT
>VZRL01003051.1:65922-80069 GCA_013397895.1 Origma solitaria | reverse complement strand
AAACCCTCATTTTATACACTTAGTACTGTTTTAGAAACTTTGTCTCGACTGCGATAAACCCAGCATCAGGTCAACTCAGTCCAGCTGTGCAGAGGGATCCAGATCTTGCACTTAAACACTTACTGACTACTTAGCTGGATATCGCCAAAGTCTTTGCGTACGTGACGCATTCCTCACAAAGGAACGGCTTCTGCTTTTAATTTAAAAAAAAAAAAAAAAAAGAGACAATAAATAAACGCCGCTCCCCCCCGTGACCGCCTCTGCCTACGCGTGTGCTGCTTCCGCTTCCGCCGGTGCCGCGCGGGCCGTTCCGGGGGCGCGGGGCCGAGTCTCGGGGGCCATGGGGCCACGCCAGCGGCCGGGACAGGGCCGGGGACGGGGCCGAGCCGCCGCTTCCACGGAGAGTGAGGAGGAGGCGGCCGCGGAGCAGCCGCTCGGGAGGCTGGAGGCGGCGGAGGAGGACTCTAGCTCCAGCGACAGCAGCGACGACGGCGGGAGCGTGGCGGGGGCAGGCGGGAAAGGTGAGGGGGGCCCGGCGGGAGCGGCTCCGGGACAGGCGGCGGCCTCAGCCTGGGGCGCGGCTCCCGGCGCGGTCAGGGCGTCACGTTCAGTGGGAAGCGAGTTGCCAAATGGCTCGGTGCCCGCCGCCGTATTCCAGCGTCCTGCATCCCTCCCTCGCCTGCCCGGCTGAGCAGCTCGGGAGTTGGCGCTGGGGGCTGCGTGAGAGGTCCCTGCAACAAACACGTGTAGGGGCCTCTTCTCCCCAGTCTCCTTCCAAGGGCCTGGAATCACGGAGCCATAAAATGGTTCGGCTTGGAAGGGACCTTAAAGATGATCTGGTTCCACCCGCCCTTCCGTGGGCAGGGACACACCTCGCACTGGGCCAGGTTGCTGTGGAAGATGTCAGACATCTGAGGGACGATGGCTCTGTGCGAGTTCTGATGTGCAGGAGCTCGAGAGGCCCTCACAGGACAGCAGAGTGGAAGAAGCAGGCAATGTGCGGCTGTGGGCACAGTGTGGGCTGAGGTTCGGGGGGTGGAGGTGCTGGTTCTCATCCACAGCAGTGAACACAGTTTGGTGTCCTCATCTCAGAATGATCCAGGTGAGAGTGAAAACTTTAAGAAAAATACAGCAAAAATCCTTGAAGGGAATTGTGAGGGGGTGGACATTGGTGTCAAATACAGGGCACAACACAGAGTGTTGTGGAGCACAGCACAGGTGTGAGGAGTCACTGGTTGCCTTGTGAAAGGGTCTCCAGGGTGTGTCTTTGTGGGTCTGTGGAGGAGGCACATCTCTAGGACTGAGATTTTGGCAGTGGGTTTCAGTGCTGGGCAAGGTGCCCCACCATCTGTTGGAGGCATTTTGTTTTCCTCTGGTGAGGAAATGGTGAGCAAAGCTCGGGGAGAGGACCACCGACAGGCACCCTTTCCTTCCCGCAGCTGGATGGGAATGGGAACAGCAGTTTTGCTTTTGCCATCTGTCAGGGCCCTCTGTGATCTTGTTTCTGGAGTAGAAGGAGTTACATTAGAGTCCCGCACTGATTTTGTCTCAGCAGGGAACAACTGGGCAGATATCAGGTATTTCTTTAGGCCATCTGTTCTTGCATCCTGGACGCTCTGATGTGCTCAGCAGGTTGGATAGCTCCCTACAGGTTCAGCTGAGGAAGGCATAAGCTATGCATGTGTCACAGGAGTCTGTGGGAGGAGAGGAAACACGAGGAGGCTGTGCTTGTGTGCAGGAAATGCCCCTGTTATCAGCAGGTAACAGTAGCTTAAGCAAAAATCCACAAAATAATGGATGAAGGGGAAAAATGGCTGGAGGGAAAATAAAATGGACTACAGAGACAGCAGAGAAAAGGTAAGTTATATTCTAGGGTGGAAAAAGGAATGAAAAAAATGGGGAAATTTAGGCCTCAAGAAAGAATGCAAGGAGCAAGGGAAATAAGCTAATTCTGCCTTTTTAACTGGAACCTTTTCACACAGTTGCCAAATCTGCTGTCCAGCAGTGAATGCCTGTTGGGACCATTCTGTGTTCATTCTGCATTCAGTGTCTGCCCCTGAACAGGCTTCTTCTTTTGTACTGATGTCCAGTGATGTTTTTATCACTAAGAGTGGCTAATTCAGTCTCTTACAGATAGACACTAGGATATATTTCACGGATACTACCGTGTGGAAATCATTTTCCCCATTAAGTTTCAGGTAGTCAAGCTTGGTCTCCTGTACCAGTATTGAAATACTTTATCAGTGGAAACTGCATGCCTTTGCTTTGATTTATACCAAATCTCCTTTTAATCCTTTACTAAATGGTGCATCTTTTTATATGGTGTCTTTATCTCATTTTCATTGACATCTTGTAAGCCTTCGCTATTTAAACAGTATTGTTTTGGAATTGCAGCTAAATGGAATATTGGATTGCAAGAGATGGTGCCTTGTCTGTCTTCATCAAGTGTTAAGAGCATCTTCCACATCATTATTCCTTTCCTTTAATGCTTTCTTTGTATTTTTGGCTGTCCTTGTTCAGAGTTCAGATAAACGGGTGTTTTGGGGAAGCAGTGCGATGAAATCATGCTGTATTCACATTTCTTTTGTTCCTTGTTCAGCAGACTGGATAGTCACTGTTCCCATATCCCACCTCAGAGTGCTAATGAGCGTCATCAGAGCAGAGTTCTTGAGCATTCAGAGCAAGCAAAAAGAAAACATTTCTTGAGGCAGCTCTTGGCTGTGCCCATTACGTTTTCTGGATGATGAGAGTAGTTTCTGAAGCAGAAAGTCTTAGTTATTGCCACGATGAGAGTGCTTGGGATGAGTCCATGCTGTGAGTCAGTGTGATTGACCTCACGTTGCTTCCTGAATTTGGCAAAGCACATGCAAACATTGTTCATGAGGCAGTGTATCGTGCTTGTGTCGCAAGGGTTTGGGAGTGAGTGGGCTACAAGAGCAGCTTGGTGGACACTTGGCACCCAGCCGTGGCCACCGTGCCACAGGCTGTGATTGTCCCTGCCTGGCCACGGTTGGAGTGTTTTGTATTGCAAAGGCTCAAAAAGACCATGTGCCTCTCACTGCTCAGAGGTGCTGGACAGGCAAATGCCACCTAAATCCGTTTGCCAAGGCTTTCCCTTCCAGAAGGGACACAGTGCAAACCCTTTCTTGCCCTTATGAAGGAACAGAGTGAGCATATCCCAGTGCTGACTGAAAGAAGCAGTTTCAGTTGTTAGTTCTGAACTCCTAGAGCTGTAAATCTAGAATGAAGAATAGCATGATAATAATGATGATGATATTTTTACATTTTGGTTATCAGAAGTGTTAAAGGTTACTGACACTAAGGGGTACTAAAGAAATGGTGAAGTGGGAAAGTCAGGACTGCGAGGTGACCCCTCAGAATCTGCAATGCCCAATGTAGAGCTCATACTGCACTTTGTACCAGGTGGAAGCTTTGTACTGGTATTGTGTGTGCTGTTGAGCAGAGAGAAGCAAAGACACACTGGGGAGAGGGGGAGGCTGCTCTATTCTAGTGGTAAAGACTGAAAGTGATTATTGAGAGAGGAATCAAAGGCTGAGGGATGCAGTGGTTTCTTTCTGCCATGCAGTTGTACAGGGATGGCACTATGTTTGTGTCACTGTCTCAAGCTCTGAGACATCCCTCTTGATGGAGTTTGGGGGTGAGAAGTGCCTTGAGAAGCTGTTCAGTTCTGTTGTGCCCTGTGCTTTCTTCCAGATCAATCGGACATGTCTTTTGAGGAACTCCTGCGGATGCAGAGCGATTCAAGGACAAGAGTGAGCAAGAAGGTGACTGGTGGGAAGAAAACTGCAAAGCCTACCAAAGCTTCAGTGAAGCAGCAACAAGGCAAAAAGGGGTAAAGAGCGTCTTTTGTGATCAGAAAAATGTGCATATGTGGTCTCTGCGCTCCAGAAATTACCCTGGGAGCTCCTCGCAGCAGTGGTGTTGCCTCAGAGCTGGCATAGATCTCCTTTAATGTATTAGACAATAATGCCTGTCACTATAGTGTTTCCTTCGGGAATGGTCTGGTGCTGTTTTCAGAGCTCTTAATATCCTGTCCTCTCAAATCCCCAGCAGCCTCTTGTCACTTGATAGTTAAATTGGCACTCAATGCCTTTATACCCTCTATATTAAGGCACTTGTAACCCTTGGCATGGTGTGCCTCTCAAGCTCTGTGATAGTGTCCACTGTGACTTGAAATAGTTGCCCTTCTGGTTCCGAAACCCCTTCCAGCTTATCAGTCTCTTCTGCCTGGAGTTACAGTCACAGACAATTGATCTGGAATTTCATTCATCCTGCTGCTGCTGTCTCATCTATGGCTTGTCCGTGTTCGTTTTCTTTTTTTCCCTCTCTACAGTGCTTACCATCACAGACTTTCTCCTGTACTCAACACAATAAAAGCTATCATACCTTTTTACAGTTCTCCACAAACCCCCACTGGTAACAGCAATACCCTTACTCTTTATTTGCAGTATTTAGCTGATTTTCAGTCCTCAGAGTGGCATCCAAGTGATTTGAATGGGTTTCCTCTGGCACTCCCTAACTTATGTCTGACTCTCTGCTCAATACGTGAGCAGAGAATACAAAATATGTTTCTCCTGCCATAAAGAGTTGATTAGGATAATGTTTCTGCTTTACTTCTTACCCAAGACTCTGGGGGATTTTGTGTAGTGCAACATCTTCTCACAATGCCTCTTTTTCTGCCACACAGTTTGCATAATTCCACTTTTGTTTAATTCCTCTAATCCTTTAAGTGATATATTGCTGTAAATCCTACATGTTTTTTCTCTCATGTTTTTGTTATGGAAGTGAGCTTCTTAAAGAAAGGGCTTCAGGAAAATCCCCTGGCACTGAGCTGGCTTCAGCAGTGTTGTGTAAAGCTGACTCCAGAGCATCATGCAGGATTGTAGCCACATCAGAGGATGTGAGAATACACTGAACGCTGCCCTGAGAGGGATTTGGAAAACTTGTGCCTGTGGGGTTATGTTCCTGCCCCAGTGTTCCTTGTGGCTGGCTGTGGGTGCTCTCAGCAGGTGGTTCACAGGTTTCTCATGTTTCTGATAACCTGCCTGATGTACTGACAAATCGCAGGATGCAGCACCCAAGTAATATGGTGAGAGTAGTACCCTGTTCTCCTGCCTTATCCTGGCCCCCTCGTATGCCTGAAACATCAAGCTGTGAAGGCCTGTGTTGCAAGAACTTGTTCCCTTAATTGGTTGTCACTGTGATCCTCATAGTCCTGATTCATCGTGGAATCTCTTTCAGGATATGTGCCATATGCTGTGCAGCCCATTCTCCTGGGGACTGACTCTTTCCTTACTGTGTTAAACTGGGATTTCTCACTGAGCCTGGCCGCAGTGGAATTGGCCTGTCTTTTTAACTACCAGGCCAGTGGAGAAATTGCCAGCTTTGGCAATTGGGTGCTGAGGGAACTGGCAGATGTTATTGCTCAGCTACTCTCCATCATCTTTGAAAGAGCATGGAGAGCAGAAGAGGTACCTAAGGCCTGGAGGGAAGCCAGTGTCTTCCCAGTCTTCAAAAAGGGCAAGAAGAAAGGACTTGGAAAACTACAGAGTAGTCCTGGAAAGGTGATGCAGCGCTTCATTCTGGAGGCCATTTCTAAGCATGTGGAAGAAAAGAAGGTTCTAGGAAATAGTCTATATGGATTCACTAAGGGGAAATCATGCCTGACCAATCTGGTAGCCTTCTGTGATGGCATGACTGGATGAGGGGAGAGCAGTGGATGTTGTGTACTCTGACTTCAGCAAGGCTTTTGACACTGACTTCCTTAACATCCTCACACGGAAGCTCAGGAAGTGTGGATTAGATGAATGAACAGTGAGGTGGATTGAGAACTGGCTGAATGGCAGAGCTCAGAGGGTCGTGATCAGTGGCACAGAGTCCAGTTGGAGGCCTGTCACTGGTGGTGTCCCTGGGGTCAGTACTGGGTCCAGTATTGTTCAACTCATTCATCAGTGACCTGGGTGAAGGGGCAGAGTGTCCCTCAGCAAGTTTGCTGGCAACATAAATTTGGGGGGAGTGGCTGGTACGTAGAGGGTTGTAGTGCCATTCCACTAGACCTGAACAGGTTGGATAGGGAAGAACCTTCTGAAGTGCAACAAGGGAAAGTGCAGGGTCTGCACCTGGGGAGGAACAACCCCAGGCACCGGCACAGGCTGGGGACCAACCTGCTGGGAAGGAGCTCTGGGGAGAGGGACCTGGGGGTGCTGGTGGACAAGAAGCTGTCCATGGGCCAGCAGTGCCCTGGGGGACAAGAATACCAGTGGGATCCTGGGCTGTATTAGGAACTGCCAGCAGGTCAAGGGAGGTGATCCTGCCTCTCTACTCAGCCCTGGTGAGGCACATCTGGAGTGCTGTGTCCAGCTTTGGGCTCCTCAGAACATGAGAAACATGGAGCTACTGGTGTGGGTGGGTCCAGCAGAGGGGAAAAAAAAAAGAAAGATGATGAGGGGATTGGAGCATCTTTCCTGTGACAACAGGTTGAGGGAGCTGGGCCTGTTTAGCCTGGAGAAGAGACAATTGAGACCTTATCACTGCTTACAAATATGTTAAGGGCATGTGTCAAGAGGATGGGGCCAGGCTCTTTTCAGTGGTGCCCTGTGACAGAGCAAGAGGCAATACTGAAGCACAGGGAGTTCCACCTGAATGTGAGGAAAAACTTCTTTACTCTGAAGGTGACTGAGCACTGGAACAGGCTGCCCACTAAGGCTGTGGAGTCTCCTTCTCTGGAGATATTCCCACCTAGATGCAATCCTGTGCAACCTGCTCCAGGTTACCTTGATTTAGCAGAGGTTTCTTCCATCCCCAGCCATCCTGTGACTCCATGAGAGGAATAATCAGTGCAGCACATTTATTGATGCAGGTGGTGCATTTTCACTTGATACAGTGGAGCTGTTCTAGGTTCTGTGTGGGATTGTTTTAGCCATACATTGATACATTTGGTTTCTGGAGCCTTCCAAGGCTCTTGACTGAGTCACTTCTTTGCTCTCTATAGGTCACATGGTGAGAATTGAGTTGGGAGAGTCTGTTGTGCAGTAATGTTCTTCTGAAGGTCTGGCTGACCTCCCAGCATGTTAGCTGGGGCCTCACTCTGACGTCTGCTCCTCTTAAATACATTTTCCTTGTTTTCAGGCCACTGGAGATGTCTGCCAAGAAGCCTGTACCTTTCCTGCGACAAATTGTCCCTGTTAGGAAGAAGGTGGGTGCTTCCACATGGGAATGGGGCTACTGCAGATGGCCCAGGCTATTTCTGGAGAATAGGGCTGGACCACTGGGGAGTGCAGACAGTGATAGTGTTTCCCTGGGGAGAACAAGGGGTGGGTGCAGGAGCAGCTGGAGGTTGAGAGTTTGTGACCCAAGTGTTTCTAGAAGGTGCAGTGACTGCCACTAGTGACAGTTTCATTGCAAACCATGGTCATTGTTCAGTACTAATCCTAGAAATTCAGATGTCTGTCTACTTTCCAATCTGTAACTTTTGACTTATCATTGCTGGTTCATCTGAATATGGTAATTTCCACAGTTAGAGACCTCTTTTTGCCTCTCCCTTTTTGCACGACCTGACCCAGTTAATCTGTGAAAATCTAGATAGGTTTGTGTTCCCAAATCCATCACCTTGACAACAGATATTCAGCCAGCTCTTGGACTAGGGGTTGCAGGAGTTTGGAGGCAGCACTCCTGCTGCTGTTCCTGGATACTCCTGGGTGGCAGACTTGCATATGGAGCTGTCTGTTGCATGGTAGACTGGATGCAGGCATGACTTTGGAGATGCCACCTTGATCATCGCACTTGGCCTTTGCCAACTGCAGATGTTGCAATGGTGGGACCATAATATTGTTGGGAAAAAAATGGGAAGGTCTGATCCATGAAAGGAGAATAAGCAGGCTATTAACAGGGTTAATACTGGCTACAGCTCTTGTCTTTGCCTTCCCTGCTTTCAGGTCCAGAGAGACCCTAGGTTTGATGACCTGTCTGGAGAGTATAAGCCTGAAATATTTATGAAGACATACAGCTTCCTGGACAGCATCAAGAAGCAGGAGAAGGAGGTGATGCTCTGTGCCTGTCCTTGCCTGGAAGAAGGCAGAACCTTGTTTGGCTCAGGCTACTTCTTCAAAGGCTTTTCACATTGGAGGTGACAGGTAGGCAGTCATGCAGCTTTCTGCTCTCTTCTTCAGATGGTTCAGAAGCAGCTGAAGAAATGCCGGAACATGGAGCAGAAGGAGAAACTTCAGCGGCTCCTGAACCGTATGGTGAGTTCAGTGCAGCATCTCCTCTCTGTGAGGCAGTGGGAGAGAGGATGTGTGACCCGAGGTCTGCCTCAACGCTGACACAGGCCATCCTTTTTGTACAGACACAGCAGGAACAGGCACAGAAAAAACAGCAGAAGTTGAGAGAGAGGGAGCTGTCTTTGAAGAGACAACAGAGGGAATTGGCCAAGCAGGGAAAGAAACCCTTCTTCCTAAAGAAATGTAAGTACTCTGTGTGAACATGCTGCAGGAAGATCTAGAGGCAGTACTGCTGACAGGAGTTCACACACTGGAAGCAAGGTGTCCATACTATTCCACGGAGCTGTGGAGGGATTGTTCTAGTGCTGGTACTCAAGGGACAAGCTAAGCCTGGCCAGGGAGGGAGAGGTGAGGAGGGGCTGCTCTGTAGAGATGTTTTGGGCTTCAGTATAAATCTTGACTTCCCTCTCTCCTCTACAGCTGAGAAGCGGAAATTGGAGCTAGCTGAGAAGTATGCAGAGCTGAAGAGGAGTGGAAAGCTGGAGAGCTTCCTGAACAAGAAGAGGAAGAGGAATGCCATCAAAGACAAGCGCCATCTGCCCTCACAGAAGAACTTGTGACTGTTGGACAGTCACGCTGTTGTCTGGCACTGGGACTTGTGCCTTGGCCACAAGGAAGATGGCTATCCCTCTTCCCAGTATCTGCCTTCCATTGTACAGTGATGCTGTAACGCAGCAGAGCAGAGACTGAACTGAAGAAAATCATGGGGGTTTTGTAGCTGAAGTATCATCTTTGCTTGTGGTTTAGATCAGGCCTGGGTGGTGACAAGTGTGTCGTGCAGATGCTGGTGGTGATGACAGCTGTCTGCCCTTGCACCTGCTCATTTCTAACTCTAGCAAGGAAAGCATGAGTCCTGCCTTGCACTGCTGGCTCTAGTCCAGGTTTTTTCAGACTTCCACTGAGGCAGAAAAGGACGTGGTACAATGCCTGCTCAGAGGAGGGCTAGCCCTGGCTTCAGATCAGGTTACCCAGGCCTGCTTCAGTGGCATCTGGTAATGTCTGAGGACAGATGCCCTCACCTTTCTTGGCCTCTTGCTCTAATGCTTCAGGTCCTAAGATGGAACTTTTTGTTCCCTCATCCAGGAAACCTGCCTGGTGTTAGTCCATAATCATTGTCTTGTTCTCAGTGAAGTGCCTGGCTCTGTCTTCTTAGCAGTTTTGTAACAGGTCTGAGGGGTGGGAGGGAAAGGGATGCTGTAAGGTCTCCCCAAAGCCTTTTCTTCCTAAGGGTGAATATAAATCTGTTCCCTCAGCCTTCCCTTGCAGTGCTCCAGCCCTGGACAATTTTCACATACTCAACTGGAGTCAGCCCAGACAAATCAACATGTATCTTCTGGTGTCCCAGCATGAATCAGTATCTGGATGCAGTCTCACAAGAGATGAGTAAAGGTGAGAGGATCCATCACTGTGCTCCACATGGGCCACTCCTGGTGATGCATATCTAGGTGTGGCTGCCCTTCCTCATTCACGGGGCATGCTGTGACTGCTCAGGTATTGTGGCTGGGGATTTTGCCTTCTAAGCACCTTGGCTTCTCAGGGTCATCTCTACAGGGTTATTAGTGCTTCTAGGAAACTGATCCTATGTGAAGTACCTTTTTTCCTTTATTCCCATTGTCCATGCTGTTACAGTCAAAAGTGTTTGAACTTAGCGGAGTCAGTGCCTCTTTCCAGTATCATGTTTGAACACCAGCTCTCTTGTTTCTCCTTGCTCTGGCTGCCCCTGTCTGCCACGGCTGTGCTGGCAATGGGATGACTCAGATGAGCCCAGTGTGACAGGTCAGAGTGTGTGCTGGGAGAGTGCCTGTGCCTGTGTAGGTGGCCATGGGTGTTTGGGGCCTGGGGGCAGGCTTTGCTGGGAGCAAAACATGGAACAAGGAGCAGGTCAGTCAGCCTGAGGGTGTTGCCGAAGCACCTACCTCCACTGTAGTTCCTCTGGGTCATTCAAGTTCTGCTCTCGTGACAGGTCTTAGTCAAACCGGGAGTAGAGAGTAGGCAGTAGACATGCAATGTGCCAGTTTGTCTAGAGACCTGCTGCCAGGGCCTTGCTGAGGAGCCACATGGCACTGCTCAGCATTCCTGAGTCCATGTGTCCCCATCCCCTGCTGCTTGTAGGTCTGCTGCAGCAGGCAGCACGGCTGGTGCACCCCCAAAGTGGTTCTGTTTTCCCCTCCTGTCCCTCTGGAGCTAAAGGTCTTCTTCCTGCTAAGGCCCGTGTGCCTGCCTGCAAGGAGGACATCCTCACTGGGATGTCACCTGCTTCTGCTAAGCACTGTGGTGGTGAGCAGTGAGCCTGTGGCCTGCCAGCTTCTGGGCACAGCTCCCTGCAGCAGGGGAAGCCCTGGAGCATTGGCCAGCTCAGCCAGGGGTGAGGTGCCACTGAGTACTGGGCAGATGGCAGCATGGCAGCACCAGCTCCAAGGGAAGGAGATGCTTCCAACATCTCCAGGCTTTCCAGTAGCCTCCCAGCCTCAAGCAGTTGGCTTATTTTTCCTTGTTTCTTAAGTGATTTGGGCAGACCTGCACTGCCCCTCCAGGCTGGGTGTGGAGTCCCTGGGCAGGATGGGTCCGGGTCGATGTGACTGCACTGGTTCCACAGGCAGCGGTGGCTGACAAAGCTGCCACACACACCCCACCAGTGACACCCTTAGAGCCCACCAGACGCTCACAGGATCTGTGTGCCATGAGGAGTGGCTCCAGACCCAGTTGCCTGGGATGCTCTCCCCAGGCCTAGGCGGTCACTGAGTGAGCCTCTCCACACACTGTGCAGCTGGACACCCAAGGGACACCCAAGGGACAGGCCCCCACAGGAGTGGGGGGATTTGCCTGCTGGCAGGAACACAGACATGAAAAGGCTCCAGGGCTCAGGTCTTTTATTGCAAAGAGGGAGATACAAAAAAAGGACAGTCACCCCTTTTTGGGTCCCCCCAGGCCTGCAGCTGGCTGAGAGGGGTGACAGCAGGGAGAGGCCCAGGCCTTGATCCCCCTGCATGGGGACTTCAGCTCACACAGTGGGGAGCAGGCTGCTGCCACGAACCACACTGGAGCCAGGGCCAACCACAACAGCAAAGTGGGTGACCCACTGTGTCCCCGTGTGGCACCCTGGCTGGCCAGAGAGCAGTGCTGTATGGGGATCACTGGTAGGGAGCCTGGCACAGGGTAGGGCTGCCCGGCCCCAGCCAGACACAACTCATGGCAGGTGACCCTGCCCTCCTCCTCTGCTCTGCTGTTTTACCAGGTGGGGTGCTGAGGTTCCAAACTGCTCTGCAGCCTTACAGAGGCTGCTTTGGGGGCCCTCGCCATGCACCCCTTGGCACCCTGAGCAGCTTTGCCCAGGGAAGGAGGGAGCAGGGCTGTTGCCCTCTGTCCAGGCAGGGAGCTCAGCAGCCTGCCCCAGGTTTGTAGGTACGGCCAGGCATGGGGATGCCCAGGCTGTAACTCCTGCTGGCTTGTCACGTGTTGTCCTGGGCCAGCTCCTCAGGGCAGGCAGGTTGGTCCCGGGCCTTGCGCAGCCCTGTGGATGGCTGGGCTGGGGTGCTGTGCTGTGGGTCCGGCCCTGGGGGGGTGTGGTGCTGGTGCCGCTGGTACTGCACAAACATACAGACCTTCATCCCAATGGCCAGCATGTTCTTGCCCATGAAGATGCTAGAGACCCGGGCATCCCTGAAGAAGACCATGTTGCTGCCTCGGATGAAGATGGTGGTGATGTTGACGGTGAGCATGCTCAGCATGGGGTACAGCATCATCCGGTGCGGCACGATGCCGATTCCCTGCATGCTGATCTCACACAGGGACACGCATGGCAGGACCAGGAGCAAGATGTAGCAGTAGAAGAACATGATGCCCTCGGCCCAGAGCGGCAGCCCCTTCTTCTGAGGCTCCCACAGGTTGGCCTGGATGTCCAGCACATCCAGCATGTCCACAATGACCCAGAAAAGGCGGTTGCGGAGATCTTCCTTCTTCTTGAATGTTCTGACGTACTCCATGTGCTCTGTGGCCACCAACAACACATAGAGAGCTGGGATGCAGATGGAGAGCAGCAAGGTCAACGCTTTGCGGGCTATGAGATCCAAGCTTTTCCGGTCAGCTTTATAATTCTGGTATACAAAGTAGACTTTGATCTCCAGAACGAAGACATACAGGAACCAGAGGATCATGGCATATCCTCGCTTAGCTGTCTTTACCTCTGCCCCAACCCAGATAGCCACATAGCGGAGGACCAGCAGGAAGCATATGTCACCCACTGCCACCATGACACAGATGCCCAGCTTCCTGGAGCCCTGGCTCTGCTCCACCAGGTAGGCATCCATGAGGACGAGGCTGGTCATGATGAGCACAGTGGAGAGGCACACATGGGGCTTGCTGACAGGTGGTGGGGGAACCATCCTGCACAGAGGAACAGGCAGGGTCATCAGGGAGTTGCTGAGATTTCCTATCCCCACCCTTGGGCCCCCTTCTGCCGCCCTCTTCTCAACAGCTATGGATGGCTGAAAGAAGGGAGGGAGCCATTCGTAATTTCTCCCCTCCTATATGCCTGGCTTGTTCCAAACCTGCAGTTTTCTAGCCAAAGAGCTCCTGAGACTGACCAGACCATCCTGGCTGAAACCCATCTCCTAGGAAGCACATGGTGGGGCAGGCTGGACATTTGGGACACTTCAAGCAGTTGGGATCCTACTGCCTCTTCTGGTAACTCATCGCACTGACTAGCCTCTGCCGCCATGAAGGGTGCATGCCTTATTTTCCATGGGATTTCCCAGCCAGTGGTAATGCTTATATTTTTTCCTCCCAAGGCACATAAGACCAGATTTAAGTGTTTAACCCAAGCAGGCCCTTAACTGCTATAATGCAGGACTGCTCTTTTCACTGTCTTTATTTTCATGTATAGCACAAGACAAGGCCTGGCTTTTTTAGCCTGGCTGTCTTGTGGGGTGGGAGGGGAAAAACTGGCCCAATATTCAGTTTCCTTCAGGTTCACACTCCCCAAGAGCTTTGCCTAGAGCTATTTGCCCATGCCCACCCTGCCCCAATACCATAAACTGAAAGCAAGGAAAAGCACCGCAATCCCAGAGCTCAAGGAGCTCTGCAACAGGCCCTGAATTTCTGTGGGATGCTCAGCTTTCCTGGGCTGGGGCAGAGCGCAGCACTGTCCCCAAAAGCACCCTGCCTGCCTTGGACGGCACCAGGGCTGTTAGACTCCCTCCCCCTGACCAAGCACAGCTGCAGGCAGCTGCCTTCAGAGGCAAAGAGGGAGGACAGAGCCGGGGCCTCGCCAGGCACAACTTGGCAGCTGCTCTGGAGGGGAGCCAGCCCCCTGGATGAAATGGAGGATGAAACTGGGCTGATGACTGTGTGGCACAGTGCTGCACGAAGGCTGCCCACGCAGCGCCCGCCTCTGCCACGCCTGGGCCGTGCAGGGGCCCTGGGACAGCATCCTGGTCATCCAGGGGGCAGCATATGGGTGGCACTTGACCATGGAGCAAGCACTCGGGAGCAGGATGGAGGTCGCACAGTTAATGGTCACCCCTGCACATGGATGCTCCTGGTGCTGAAACTGATGGCACAGAGCCCTGGGCACAAGCTACCTGAACTCCTGCTTTTTGGCTGAGGGAGCAGGCGTCCGGCGCAGTCGTGCATCCCTGGGCCCAGCAGCATCCTGGCACGTTGCGGGAGGCAGCGAAGCCTGAACCTGTCAGACACAGGTGCCTCTCAGGGGGAGGGATCAGAGGCTGGTGGGCATGGGGGAGCCCGTGGATATGGCACATCTGGAGCGTGCCACACGGCCGGGAGCTCACCCGCGTGGCACCCCACGGCCTCGCCGAGCCTCCGCGGCGGCTGGGGGTACCCCCGGCT
>VZRL01003051.1:0-57703 GCA_013397895.1 Origma solitaria | reverse complement strand
GTATCTGCGGCAGCCGCGATGGCGGTGGCCGGCCCGGTGCCGGTGCCAGTGCCCATGAACCTCTTCGCCACGTGGGAGATCGACCGCTCGGCGCCGAGCTGCGTCCCCAGGTGAGCCGCCCCGCCGCGGGTTCTGTGCTGAGCCCGGGCACGACCGGGGCCGGGGAGGAGGCGGCCCCCGTAGCATCCCTGCCCCGCCGGGCCGCGCACCTCGGTGTTGGCGAGGCCCGGCTCCAGACAGGGATTGATGCGCAGCGATCCGCGGCCGCCGTGCCCCCGCTGTGCTTCCAGCGGGAGCGGCCCCGGGACCGCTGGGGCAGGGGGAGACAGCACCGGATCGCCGCTGCGTTGCCTCCATGTTGCAGCCCCTGGCGAGTGTGTGCCGCGATGGCCATGGATCTCAGAACGGGGTGTGTCATCGTGGCCGTGCTGCTTTGGAAAGCTGCCTTTTTGCCCCCGAAGTGAACGGTGGTGGCCCTACAGCCGGTTCCCTGAAGCCAGGCAGTGGCCACTGGGCATCCGTGGGCCTGTGTCACCTACACTCCAGACCACAGGGAACAACAGGAAGGATTCACTGTGCTGCCAGCTGAACTCAGAGTTGTATCTCTGGCAGAGCTGGGAGACAAGCTGAGTGGTGCAGATGTCATCACTGTCTGTATGGTTAAAGGTATGGTCCAGGCTAGATGTGCTTATAAACACCTGTCTTGGAGCCTGGAGGTGCCTGATGTGTTAATGAGCTTGTTGTCTTTTGGCCCACTCATCTTAGGAGACTCTGATCAGAAGGTCTTCTCATGAGAGTTACAGGGCAGGTTCAGGGAGTCACCCTGGTTCCTTGTGTCTCTGGGCTGTGATGTGTTGTCTGCAGTGATGTATTCAAGTGCTTCACGAAAATTAGAGGTGTAAAATTCAAGAGGGGGAAAAAGAAATGTTCCTGTAGGGCAGCGGGATACCAGCCTTTGTGAAAGGGCTTCGCTAGATAGATATGTTTGTAGGGAGAAACACAGTGACTGAGTGGCCAGATGGGCTGGAGTAGAAATGTTCCAAAATACTTCAGGCTACTGGAGAAAACCCCTGTGATTATGGTGTCCAAGGGAGGATTGTGGTGCCCAAGGGAGTCCTGGGCTAGGCAGGCAGCAAATGGGAAGGAGTTTGCAACATGTGTCTGCAAAAAAGCCTGTGCACCTTTTGATGACACATGCTGAGGCTGTTGTGTGGAGCAGGAAGCAGTGATCATTTCATAGCTTTAAAGTGACTTGAGGTGTCATTCATTTGTGGGCAGGTTACTCCCAAGTTGGAATTTGGAGAGCAGGACAGAATTACCAGGTTGACTTCCTGTAGAAAACATTTGCATATACAGAGCACAGAACTTAGTGATGGTGAGGGACATGTATGTACATAGGCTTCACAAATGGAAGTGCTCTAGGAGCTGGGGAGAGGAGAACTGCTTTGGGCAAACCAAGGACAGAATGACTGAGAATAGTGAAACCAACTGTAGAAGACTGTAGAAGTGGGTTACAACGGTGGCAGGATGCCAGCGGGTGAGAAGAAGCGGTGTGTAATCAGTCTGAAAGTTGTTTGTAGAACTGGTTTTTCGCCCAGTGAATCCTGTGTCTTTTCACAGGGACAGTTTCCATTAGCATTGTGTAGATGCTTGTTCTAATGCACAAGCTTCTTTGTGTGCTGATAGCCCGGGGGGCAGCCATCTGACACAGCTGCTTGCAGGAAACTTCTGTAAAATTCATCTGAAATTTAGTCTCTGGAATATCTTCAGACACGACATCTGCTAAGATGGGAAGAAACTAATGGAAACTGATTCTTCCTTCAGAGGCCATGGCTCTAACATGGTGTGCTGGCATGTCTGTAGAGTCAGCAGGTCTGGAGAAGTCCTGCTGGTGGTCCCAGTCCACAGTGACCACTGTGGGACTGGTGCTTCTGTGTTTTCCTGTCCTCAGCTAGCCCAAGGTTTCCTGAGTGAGCAGGTCACAGGTGGGCACCTGTCAGGCAGGTGTTTTATTTCACTGAAACTAAAGGGAGATCAAGCCCCAAACCTGAGTTGTGTTGATGGTGTATCTGTGCACTATGCTTCCTTATTGCTTGCTCAATTTTTTTCTCTACTGTTATGCTTGTATATGGTATAGTCTTAACATGTTCTTTAAGGCAGAAACTCTGCTGTACTGTCCCAGTACCCCTCACAGGTGGTCTCTGGTCTCACTGTGCTTTTGGGGTTGGTAGTGGTGGCAAAATAATATCCATTCAAGGCAATAATGCTTTTCCCTTGGGCTTCTCTGTCTCTTATGCATGTGTAGTCTTAATCTTTTATACTCATGCATATCTGGAGAAATGGGAACTTTGCACTGGTTTTAATGCTATAGAACATGATTTATTTTTCTAGAGTATCTATTGCAAGTCTTGGCTGTCCCTGTGCCCCTTCTTAGGTGTTTCATTTTCTGCAGATGCATCTTGGGGTGCTGCAGGAGTGGGGCTGGGCTGGATCAGTCTTTGTGGGGTTGCTCTGTGCCTGGCTGTTAATGGAGGACAGCTGGGAGGTTGTGTTCAGCCTTCAGGATACCAGAGAGAATCTGGGCCAGTAACAATGGGTACTGGGAAGTGTAAGCCCCAGTGCATGGAATGGTTCTGGGTATGAGTGTAAAACTTTTGGTGCCTTGTTAGAGGAGCTTGGCTTTTTAAGCTCAACAGTTGCCTGTAATGGGAGTTTCTTTCTGGCTGAATCAGGCATGTGCCACTGAACATAGTCCATGGGTTATTTTCGGAAATTGCCTTTCTCTCTGAATGCAGGTATCATTCCTCCTGGTGGTATCTTTCTCTTTTCAGGGCCAAATTGAGAGAGATCTGTGACCTCTTGGTGACCTTCCTATGAACTGACTGAGAATAGCCTAGATCTGGCTGCCTTTGGCTTAAGTGGCTCCCAGGGGAGGCAGAGCTGAATTTTATGGGCAGTGGGCTATTATGCAGAGAGGCAGAAGGAAGTAAACACCTGCAAACCAAGCAAAATGCTCTTTGCATCTTCATTGGGGCAACCCGTTGGCTAGGGATTATTGGCTTCCCATCACAGTGCCTTAGAATAAAAGCAAGCAAATCTGATTGATTCATCCTGCAGGGTGTGAAGCATGCTTTGGCTAAAATAGTCCATCAATCAGCCTTTAACTTCCACTCATAGTTATCTTAGTAGAAGTCTTTATAACAGTGCTCTGAGGTGGGAGTGTCTTTATTGAGGTGCCTTGCAAATAAGTCCCCTTACGGTGGTAGGAGATTTTCACTGTATAGAGACTGCAAGAAATGAACTAGAGCTTTGCCAAGGTAAAGCGTCCATCTGCATCTGCAAGGTAATGTCTTACTGTGATTTCATTGTTTTGTATGTTGGTCAGGCAGTACGTTGGGAAAAAATGTGTCAAAGGACTTTGTGCAAACATGCTTGAGGTCTTGTTATTTCCACATAGTGGTATTTTCCACCTCTTTTAATAGGACTGCTCTTTTTTTTTTTTCCTTTTAACATCTGAGCATTCATAAATACAAGTTCTTAATTAGGAAACAAGATAAGATTGTGTGATTGTGTTCACTTTTTCCATGACACAGCTACTGTGTTCAGTGTTATGTGGATGTCATTTCAGTGATGAGTAGTCATATTTCTAGTTAGAGGTGAGAGATACGAGTTGTGTTTCAGCTACTGCGTCAGTATTGCTGAGGTGAGGCTGCAAATTCAGATTCTACCTGTACAGATTATGCTGTGAATGGCATTGCAAGGATTCAAATACACTGCATTTCGTCCACAATACCTTGTATCTCAGTACAATGCATGAGCAAACATTCCAAGTCTTGCTGCCACCCACACAGTGTGCTTGAACGCAGTGTCTCCTGCTTATGGTAGTTAGAAAAGCATTGAGTGAGGGAAATGCATGTGGTTTTGGGTCACTTTGTGAGACTGTGCGTGTGTACCTTCAGGATATTGCATTGCAAAAGGTGCTCTGAATTCTCTATCGTTATAGCTTGCAAACTTTTGTTTTGGAAGGTTATAGCCTAATGAATGTCTTTGTGCAATGAGAGAAGTTGTTGCAAGTACAAATGGAAATATCCCTAAAGAGCCGGCTAGGGTGATCCTTTGTAGTTCTGTGGGGTGAATGCTCTTGTCTCTGCAACCCAGTTTTCCTGTTTGGGCAGACAGTGTCCATTACCTGACAACTTGTAGAGAGTAGGTTAACACTTTATTTCTGCAGGTGTGGTTGCATGCTTTCCATTGTCTGAGGTCCAGGAATCCTTTCAGTGACAGTTCCTGCCATGTGGTGTGGAGGAACGTGCTCTCCTCTGGTACAGGCTACATGAAGGGGCTGCTGTGGGTTCAGGGATCTGTTTACTCTCAGCACAGAGCATTGCCTGTCTTTTCTACAACCCCTAAGAGTGTTGTGGTGATGAAGAGCCTCTGAGCTGGGTGTTCCTTTAAGAAATGCTTATTCCAGCTGGAATAATATGTATTTATCTGCCTGAGATGTTCTTGAGTGGTTTCCTGGGTAAATCAGACATTTTCATGGTAAACTTCCAACCTCAGCAAAATCTGTTCTGTTTGGATAAGCTACAGAGTTGCACCTCTGGGAATGTTAAATGGTTCCAGATTGTTCCTTCAAAAGATACTGTGATGCCGTGACAAACCGGTGTAGCTTCAGACCAAGAGTGCTTGGGAGAGGCCACAGTTTCTTGTAGGGAAACAGTCTCTTATAACTGGTCATACGCCACATTTGAATTATGATTTCCTTTTAGTCTTATATAGAAAATGAAGTGTTCTAAACAGCCATCAGATTGCTTATTATTCTTAATATTGTGGGCTTGGCTACAGGCCTGCAGCATAATATGTCTCATATGTTGTCCACTATCTGTAGCTCTCTGTGGCAGCAGAGCACATTTGGGATTTCTTCTCTGGCAGTGTTTTGTTTTCCTTCTGAGCATACAATAATTGAGTAGAACTCGGGACAAGTGTGCCCTGCTAATATGATTGATAGGGGGTGTGCTCTTTGCAAAATGTTAATAATGACTTCCCTGAGGGTTTAATTTTATTTGAAGGACCTGTCATGCTGCGTCCTAGCCTTGATTTCCAGTATTTCATTCATTAGCCAGGCTGTGTTGCAACAGCTGTTTGATGGCTTATCAGAAGTGTTGCATTGTTTTTCCTGTGCTAGTACACCACGAGTGCACATTCCTCTTACTTGTGGCTGATGATTAGCAGCCATGTAGTTAGTGTGTAGTGGACCCTCCTCTGGGATGAAGATCCCCAGACCTTTATTCTGTCAAAAGAATAAATTGCTGAGCACCATCAGCTTACAGGGTTCCCCCAGCAGATCCATTCTTTGATTAAATCTGTGCTGATGCTTTTGTGTAATTGTTTGTGGAATCTTTCTAGACTGAAAGCTATGTCTCCTTTCAACTTCTGAAGTTATTTCCAAAAAAGAGCCAGAGGTGAAAAACATACTGCATTTTATAGCATGCCAAGCGAGCATATGGACAGAGCTATTTTCCAAATACTTTGTGTTGTTATCTGGTCCAAGCTTTCAGCATCCCAGCTGATGGAGAAGCTGTGCTTCTGTTTCGGTTTTTTTTTAACTACGTCAAAGCTGGTGAATACTGTTTTGGGAAACAAGAAGTGAGAGTGTCTTACTCCTCTGTGTGGGATGTGGCAGCAGGAACCTGTCTCTGCCTCTAGGGAAGCAGACAGCTTAAGTGATACCACTCTTGTAGCTAGAAGTCTCTTAGATAAATGAGGCTTTGTTTGGATATTTCAATATACTCATTGCAGTGGACTGGAAGGAGAGATGCAGTATTTCAGGTGCCTGAACACATTGTAACTGTGGTTATAGAGACCACTCCCTGCTCTGCAGTGTGATTCAGCTTCAGTGCAGACAGCTCAAAATTACACTGGCATTTTCTGCTGGCCTGTTGCAATGCCCTCCTATATAATGCTGCCCACTCCCATCTCTCATGCTCTCTTTCTCTGTATCGTGGTCTAATTCAGTGAGCAATTCTGTTTAGTAAATTAGAGCTCCTGTTTCCTTTGTTCTACGTTGTTCTTATTTTCCTACTCATGCTGATTTTTAAACTTCCACTGTAAATCCTTCTTATCATGTTTCTTATCCTTCAGTATGAGGATATCTTAGGTGGCATGAGATCCAAAGCCAGTGCATGTGGGACCATCTCCTGGACAAAAAGTGCTCAGGTTCCATGCCCAGCTATGTATTTTTAACTGTTTCTCTGCATATGTGATAAATAAATTCTCATCAGTACAGGGAGTTCAGGATGACAGCAGAACTTATGTCTTTAGTTCCACTTTCCGAAACTGAAATTTACGAACAGTTAGGTATTGTACTGTTGCAATGGTAGCAGGGTTAGAGTAAGAGTAATTCCCTGGTAAAGCATTCTGCTACTCTTTTCCTGTTCTTTAATACCTTTCCTTCTACCAGGGGAGAAGATCCTGTTTGTGCAAAGCCTCTCATTGATTGTTCTGCTGTCTTATTTTCAGTAACAGTTCAAGTAGTATCTCTGAATCTGTATTATTTAGATAAGTGTCATTTGGATTTACATTATTTATATACTTTCAGAAGAGCTCCTGTGTATTTAGCATTTCCCCCGTGTTCCTTCAGCTATCTTCTAATAGTCTATTTTCTGCCTTATTGATACATTCACTTTTTTCTCATTGCTCCTTTCCTTCAAAAGCCCTGCACATGCCTGCTGATACTTTTGACACTGGTCTCACATTTTTTTTTCCTTGTTTCTGTCTTGGCTTGCAATTGAGCAGTCTTTCAATCTGAGTCCTAATTTTTCCCTTCTCAAAGTAGTTTGATTTTTTTCTCATGATTTAAAGACTACTCCTTCTGAAGCTGTCACGACCATGTCTTGTTCTTATATGGCTTGTATTTTTCAGCTGAACTATGTTCTTGATCTGCTTGGGTTGTTTTTTAATGACTTTTACATTTTTTCACTGTTAATGAGTATCAGCTTTTTTCTTCTTCTAGACTTTCGGAACTTTCTTGTATGTGCATCCCTGAAATACATTTCCGTAAGTCAACATTTCTTTTCAGTTCTCTCATACCTTATGCTCATGGCTGCTTGTTCCAGGTATTCCTTCCTTTCCAGTGTGCTCCTTTGTCAGAAGCAGACTTTGGATATCCCATTTGGATTTCACCTGCTGTGTGTATGAATAATTTATTAAATTTTTCCTTGATGTTTGTCAAGTCCCTTGACATTTCAAGCTTTTTTCCCCTGCCTATTATGTTCTTTAATCTCCATTCAGACAAAAGGACAACATTCCCATTACTCTGCATTTACACTGTGTTTGTCTCATCTGTGTCTTGCTGAAATGTTTATATTATTTGGAGGTGATTTTATATGTTGACATGATTTGTGAAAGTATGGACAAGCCAGCCTAGTTTCAGGTTCCTACTCTACCCAAAAGAATCTGAGCAGAGAACTGCATTGTTCAGGCACTGGGTATTAAAAGCTTGTGCTCATGAAAAGCCTAAGCACAAATTTGCCAGCTTTGGTAAGAATCATTCTTTTGAGTGAAGAATCTTAACTGTGCACCTCTTCAGAATTAAACTTATTTTATTTTATTTTTTCCTTAATTTTATGAAGAAACCTCAAAAATGGATGCCCATGCTGGTTTGACACTGTCTCTTTCATGCGCTTGTATCATTTCATTCCCTCCCCTGTACTCTTGTCCCAGATGTAACTTAACACGGTACAATGTTCCTGAGCCTGCAGGGATTCAGATCTAAGGTGCTTGCCAGTTTAGGATAAAAGCAGAGGAAGTGGATGGGATGACAGTCTTGTGTCCATGCTGCTTCAGGAATAGCAAGCTGTAATTAAATGGGAACTCCATGTTCAGCATTAGTAGGAAAATTGTTAACTATGCTTTAAGGAAGCTGCTGCGTGTTACATCATTGCCTTTTGTCTGTGTGTGTGGAGATCTTTACCAGGACAGTGTGGATAATGGAAGAAGTTGGTGTGTATCAGTGACCTAACCCTGACCTCATTTCACCACTTTTCCCAGCTTAGCTGCCTTGGCACTGCAGACTTGGAGGTGTATCCCAGTAAGCCCTGCCAGATGATGAGTGTGAGAATGTGGTCTGTTCTGCATCCCCTTTAGCACTTTCTCACTTGGTTTGTAGGTACTTGTCACTGTGGCTTAAGTACTTGTGCTTTCCTTTCTGCAGAAAAGGCTGCAAGTGGTGTTTTTGTAATCACTGCTTTGTGGTGGTTAATTCATTAACACATTTTTCTTTAGCCTGGAGACAGTGAGTGTGCTGTTTAGCAACAGGTACCTGACAAGCTGCTTGAGCTGTGGAGGCCCCGTGCAGGTGCGGTGCATTTGCACCTTGCCATGCCACTGACTGCTGCTCTCCGCTAAACGGGCACTGCAGCATCTTTTGTTAAAGCAGCCTTGGATTTGAGGACAGCTGGTGCTGCATACGAAGACAGAAAATTTCAAAATCTGTTACATTTGTGAAGAAAGTTCTGTGACAGTAGCCATAATATTGCTGATGCCTAATTTCAGCATGGCTAAAATGAGAGAAGATCAGTGTGCTGCTACAGACTCACGCTTTTTTTCCTGTGTGTCTTGAGATAGCTTTTGGGTAGACCCCCAGTGAATGGATGAAGTTTTAAGAAAGTGATTTTAAGTAAAGCAATGACCAGGTAAATATGGGATGCTTCCCGAGTAATGTACCCCTTCTATTCCCAAGAAAACATAATTCTAAAATTCATTGCAGCGTGTTACCACTGCCCTGTGGATTGGTTAGTAAGCTCTTTTTAAGTTTTCTAGGGAGGCTGTTATGCATCAACAATTAATTTGGTCACGTGCTCCTTGTTAAACAAGTAATTTGTTTGAAAATAAAGCAGAAAGATGACCTTGCAGTTTGGACACTGAAGTGAGGCTTAGATTCAAATCCTGAAGTTGTGTGCTCTTCTAGTTGAAATAGCTCTTTGCCTCCCTGAAGCCACAGCTATGACTCGTGTTCCTGTTCTCCCTACTTTGTTCATAGCTGTTTCCATACTACAGTGTTGCCTTTTGCTTGCGTGCGTGCGATAGGGTGAGTGTGGAGAGAAACCACCTTAGAATGAGATCACTAGCGGAGTTTTCCTTTCTGTCCAGTCTGCCAGATGGGAATCCGCTGGGAACTGGTGGAGTGTTGAGTAGGGTTTGGGGAGCAGTTTGTGGACATTAATTGGCCTTTCTGCTGAGGTTTTAAGGGCTCTTTGTGCTGAGAAAAGACATTGTTCCTGGTCAAGGCAATGAATATCTGCATAGCTTGCTGTGAAACATGAGAGGCTGATGGCTGCGTGCCTGAGTAGGATGCTGTGCGTGCTGGGACAGGCTGTTTGGGCAGATCCTAATGCTTCCTCAAGAGATGCTTCTTGACAGTGTCCTTATTATCTGGAATTCTGCTTGTGTGACAGGATGTGCCAGGAGGCTATGGCAGAGTCTCACGTCCTGTTGTGGTAGATGTTACATGATGTGCTACAATGAAATGTTGTTTGTTCTGTGGGGATTTTACTCCATGGTTTGGATAAACATGGCTGAGGGGGAAGCAGAGGTGAAGCGATTCATCCAACAGTTAAAAATGGCAGTGACAGATTAAATCTTGTGTCTCTGCCTAAATCCAGATCTTAAATCTAAATAACTTCATTCTAAGAGCAATAAAGTCTTGCTGTAGCAGGACCCAGGAAATGTAGTTATGTCACTGCAGCTTTCCTGTGCACTTGGTAGGGCAACAGTTGTTTGGTATGGTTTGTCCTCAATTAACATTCCTTTTTATTTTTTGTTACCCCTTCCCAAATATTTGGGTATTGTTAATAGCACAGCCAATGAGTTGTAGCCTCACAGAGGAAACTCCTAAGAAAGTACTCAATGTCTGTCCAGTTCTCTCAGCTTCTGTTTTATTTGCCCAGCTTTGTACTGTCTTGTCAAGGGCAACTGTCTCAAAGAACTGTATTTCATAGAAATCAGTTGTTGAAGGGAGGCTGGAGGTCCTGTTAGGTCCCCTGTGATGTCTTCCAATCCCCAATTTGCTGGCTGGGTGTGCTGTGGAGGTAACTCAACCAACCTCAATGTTTGCTGTCTTTTCCTGGTGGGGTGGTATTGAGAATCAGGAGGGGAAAGGAAAAGACAGCCTGGAAAAAGCTGATATAAGCACAGGAAAGGGAGTGGGAGAGAAAGGTGCATTTTCAGGCTGAGCCGTTCCAGCAATATTCTTTCCAGTGATGCATTTGTGTGGGTTTGTGGTGTGAAAGGATGCAGGGTTGAGAGATTGGTTTCAAGGAGTCTGTTTCATTCATGGTTTGTGCAGCAAGGTGCACTTGCTCCCTGCATAGGTAAATGTGCCTTTAAACCAGTGTGTAGGAGGCAAAATTAACAATCCTAAACACCCCTCTTAAACAATTGGAGTAGGAAAGGTTTAACAACCACCCACTTGCCTTCTAACTTCTGCCTACTTACAGCCTAGCCAAGAGGAGGGAAAGGAAATCTCTTAACCTGATTATTGTTTGTGACTACAGGAAGCAATCCAGTTACAGCAATACTTTAATCCTGATGCTGTTGGATCCCACTTAGAACAGGGAAGTCTTGGTTCCATACCCTTGCAGGCAGGGATGTGATGTTCTGTAAAGGAAATCACCAAACTTCCCCTTGCCTTGGCCTGAAGAAACTGTGATGAGGATCCACACTGAGCACTTGGAGTTTGTTCAAGGAGCATGAGAGCAGTTGGCCCCAAAATCAGAGTCCTGTCTGTCTAGGTAAGGAATGACTTCCTTCATAGATCTAAATGTCCTTTGGGGGAAGTTAGAAGCTTTTAGCAGATCCTGATAGTTCTGTGCTTTTGAGAAGAGAAATCTTGAAAAGCATTTTCCAAAGACCACTTCTGCCACTGTAGCTGTGGTTATTTCTCCTCTGGGTAGCTGGCAGAGCTGTAAGATAGGGAAGAAACCAGGCTGTAGACTGTGGCAGCTTGTGGCTGTGACGAGGGAATGGTGTTCTTTGGGCAAGATGCAGAAATGCAGACTGGTTGGTGATGGGCTGGCCGAAGTGGTCAACATCCCAGCTAAACACTGCTGTGTACAGAAGGCAGAGCAGGTATTGGCCCCCAGAAGATTCTGTTCTCTTCTGAGAAATGATGTGGCACTTGTCTTGTGTACGGTCCCGATTGTAGCAGCAAACACTCCTGTTGACATGAATATGAATAGGTTTCAGGTCCCAAGTGACAGAAGATTAATAACTCTGCTTAATTACAGCCTATTTTTTTTCTAATACTATGAGAGTAAATGACTTTTCAAGGAGAGCTGACTGTGAGATGTGCAGGATGTCAGAACTCCCTTTGGGAAGAAGGCAAAATTAAATGGATCAAGGTTTAAAATCCAGGCAAGATTTGTGTGAGAGAAGCACCATGGTCTCTGAGTATGTGTGTTCTCAGGCCAGACAAAAATTTCCATTGAGGTTAGAAGTGTTTGGTGTAGATCTGTCCCAGGGTGGTTACAGCCTCAGCTATTCAGGTCTACAGAACACCTTCCTTGTGACATCACAGCACTCCAAAGGAGATTATGAAAAGGAAGTGTAGAGTTATGTGATATTTTGCCAGCACTAATTATACACTTTACTGTATAGGTAAAGCACGTGAAGTTTCAGAATTCAGTTCCTGTTATCCAGAACAAACACTTGCTGCTGATAGCTCTCTAGAAGGATCCCTGAGTTGTTGACAGTGCAGGTGAATTCGTATGTGATATGGGCAGACAGCAACATGGGGGGACTTTCTCAGAAACAGCAGGTAGAACAACAAATGCTAAAAAAAGAATCTCCTAGAAAGAAGGAAGGAAGAAAAAAGGGAGAGAAGAGAATAAAAAATAAAAAAGAAAAGAGATTGTTTGGTGAAATGTGAAGGTTTTGAGTGTCCTGCCTCCTATTTGTTGTCTATGGGAAATGAAGCCATTGAAGGGGACATAACTTGGTTCTTTCTGGGGCTGAGAGAGATAATCTCAGGCTGCCTGAAAGGTGACTTTTGAACAATTTCTTCCCTTACTTTGCAATAGGAAATCTCCCCACAAAGTAAGTGATGGATATGTTCTGTAGAGCATCTCTTGCTCTTTGGGCATGCAACTGAAATAAAAGTGCATGTGCACACCCTCCCTGATTCCCACCTGAAAGACAAAATCGGGACCTCAGTGACAAGTTATCACCCTTGTCAAGAACACTTTGGGAATGCATGCACTGCAAAAGGCCTTTGAATTTGAGCTCTGGTGGTGTGACTCTTAGTCCTTCCTGCTCCTCCCTGTTCCTGTGGACTCCTTTTGGAGTGCCAGCTCTGCGTGCAGCCTGTAGGATGCTCATGGGGTTGCAACTGACAGTTGCTGCTTCTGAATGGTACCTGGTGAAGACGTGGTGATGGAGAATATTTGAAAAGCACATGTCTGTGCAGAATGCTTGGCTCCGCCAGCATGCTTGTCCTGGTCATTATACCTGCACTGGGCTCTGCCTTTGGCTCATCATCCCCCCTGCTCCTGGGACAGAGGTGCTCAACCTTTTAGAAACGCAATAAATCCATTTAAAACAAACAAGTTGACAAGTTGCAGGCTGGTCTTGTCCATGGCTCTGGTGCAGGTCCAGGGAGAGGGGACAAAAATGGAGGAGAATTTCTGTTCTCCTATCCTATTGAACCGGAAGACATTTTGCAACTGTGTCATTAATTGTATAATTGCGTGACAACTGTCAACACAGTAGGAACTCAAGCCTATGCTATTTACTTATTATCTCCCTGGTTCTCACAGTTCTCAAGTTTTTCTTGATATCCTACAACATGTAGATGGTATAAAGGACAGGGGAGGCTGGGCAAAATCCACCCATGTTTTGCACTTGCTAATTTTCTTCCCTTTATATTTTCATGTTTTGTATTACCTTGAGGTTTCCCATATTTCAGCTGTGATAGGAATATTTATAAGGATTAAGCTTGATGTTTAGCATTAGATAAAAGGGCTGTTGAGGGAAGGAGTCTGTTTTATACCTGGTGACCTTGTTTTTGTGCATGGACAGCCACAGCGTTTGGTAGGAGAAGCAGCTCCTGAACAAACTCCTCATGGACTAGGTCTGCTAATGACAGATGCTTTGGGGTGGCAACTGCCTGGTAATAAAATGACCCGTGAAAGAAGCAGAGAGATTTTTCAGGCTTGGGAATTTGTAAGAGGTTGTGTACAACTGATTCAAAAGAGCTTTTAAGTCTTGTACTCTGTTGTTGTTGAAGCTGCCAAAGTGCAGCCACTGCCAATCTCAGATCTACTGACTTTGGTTTTGACATGTTGTTTTAAGGTTTACAGACTGAAACACCAAGATTTGTTGCTTGTGCTGGGTTGCATCGCACTCTTTCACTATCGTTAAATTGCCCCAATGGAGCAAATTCACCTAAGCTGAATGCTTCCTTTCCTCTGATTTACACTGGCTTTGCTTTGGGAAGTGAGCCTGATAACCTCTCTTGCCGTGTGTATGCAGGTACACAGCAAAGAGGCCCTAAATATGGCGCTTTTTTCTTCTCTGATGTAAGGCCTTGTGATATTGGGGACTAGGAAGAAATCTGCTCTTCCATGTGGACTCATCTGAGAACAAAAGTGCTTGGAGTTCCCTAGGACCCACAGTGGTATTTTTTCCTTGCCCATCTTTCTTCCCTGCCCTTGCAGAATTTGGCATGTGCTTTCTGTTGCAGTGATAGTAGGAGGTTTCCTGTGAAGCTTTTTGATTCTTAAAGGCAGGCTTTGTTTTCCTTTTACTTTGCCTGCAGAGGTTATGCTTTGGAGGGTTGTCATCCTTTGAATAGCAAGGCTAGCAGCTTTCTTCTCCTTAAGAATAAAGATCTAATTTTGAAGATGTATGAAGATTTTGCATGAAGGTAGGTGTCTAGTAAAATAAGGAATTTTCTGTCAGCTGTGTGTTTCTTGGTGGCTGCAGCTACTAGATGAAATGGGTGAGATGCTCCTGAAGTATATGCCTTAGAATCAGATCTGTCTCTATGCTGTGAATTACTGGGCTATATCCAGTGATAAAACTGGATGTAAAATCCTGCTCCTAACTCCAGACAATTCCTGAGGCCACAGCTTCAGAGCGTAACAGAACTGAGAAAGCTGAACTGTGAGGTGTATGGTTGAGTTTTTCCCCCGTCCTTTCGGATGCATTTCAAGCTGTTTCTCAATGGCTGTTGGCAGACTTCCAGTCTCTTGCTGCCTTGCTAAATCATCTGCAGTGTGAGTAGTTTAGTAACACATGAGAATTACAGCAAGCATGAGGTGGTATGGCTGCAGTGTGTGAAATACTCTGCTGTGCCCTGGTAGTTCAGATGGAAAGCCTGCCTGGAAGTGGTGTTTGGGGTTACTGCTTAGTATGAATCTGAGTGCAAATCCAGCACTAGCTCCCAGCAGTGGACATCCCTAGCAGGGGATAAGTTGGTTGTAGTTGTTTTCTCTCTTCTGAGTTAGTTTTCTCACCAATCCAAAGGAGAATGGAGTAATGTGGCATGGGTGCTGAGAAGCTGCCTCTTTGTAGAAGAGCATTGCCTTTTTGGGACACTAGAGGTAGCAGCTGCTGGAGGGTAAAAAGAGGGTTTGATGAAAATCCAAACGTGGCTGCTGGAAGGATGCTATGTTTTTGATTTCTTCAGCCATGGTAGCTGACACCCATCTTCTCTTCTATGGTTCTGTGTTAGTACGGTGTTAGAGGAGACAATCTTCCGCTTCCCATTATTTTGTAAGGCAGTTGTCAGTTGGTGGGTAGGTGGGGAGAAGTTCCAACTTTCCAGGCAGTGGTGCTGGGGGTGAACACCCCACATCTTTATTCCTTCCTGCCAAGAAGTATCTTCCAGTGCATCTGCTGCCTTGGTTTTCAAGAGGGCCGATTTTGGCCCCTTCAGGGATCTGCTTGGCAGAGTACCGTGGGATAGAGACCTGGAGGGAAGAAGGGCCCAGGAAAGAGGATTGATATTCAAGGATCACCTACTGCAGGCTCAGGAGTGATGCATCCCAGCAGAGAGGAAGTTGGGCAAAAATTCCAGGAGGCCTGTGTGGATGGACAAAGAGCGCTTGGACAAGCTCAAACACTAAAAGGAAGCTTATAGAGGGTCAAAGCAGGGGCTGTAGCCTGGCAGGAATACAGAGAGGTTGTCCAAGCAGCCAGGGATCAGGTTAGAGGAGCTAAAGCCCTGAGAGAATGAAACGTGGCCAGGGATGTCAAGGACAACAAAAAAAGGTTCTGTAGGTATGTGGGTGATAAAAGGAATGCTAAGAAAAATGAGGGCCCTCTCTGGAAGGAAAGGGGAGACCTGATTACCTGAGACATGGCAAAGGCACAGGTACTCAATGACTTCTTTGCCCCTTCTTCACCAGGATGTGCTCTAGCCACACTGCCGGAGTTGCAGAAGGCAAAGGCAGGGACTGGCAGACTGAAGAATCACCCTCTGTAGAGGATCAGGTTCCAGGCCATCTAAAGCACCTGCAGGTGCACAGTTCCATGACACCTAATGAGATGTATCCACAGGTCCTGAAGGAACTGGCAGATGAAGTGGCAAAGCCACTATCCATCATACTTGAGAAGTTGTGGCATTCTGGTGACACTTCTACTGACCGTAAAAGGGGAAGCATAACCCCCATTTTAAAAAGGGAAAAAAGAAAAATCCAGGGAAATACAGGCCGGTCAGTCTCATCTCTGTGCGTGGCAAGATCAAGGAGCAAGTCCTTCTGGGAACTCTGCTAAGGCACAAACGAAATAAGGAGATGATGGGTGACAGCCAACATGGCTTCACTAAAGGCAAATCGTGCCTGACAGGTGACAGGGCTATGATGGGGTTACAGCGTTGGTGGATGAGAAAAGAGTGACTGGTGTGATCTACTTGTGCAAAGCATTTGACACTGTCCCACTTGAGATCTTTGTCTTGAAACTGGAGAGACATGGATATGACAGATGGACCACTTGGTTGATAAGGAATTGGCTGCTTGGTCACACTCAAAGAGTTGTGGTCAATGGCTTGATGTACTAGTGGTGAGTGGTGCCCCTCAGGGGTTGATGTTGGGGCTGCTGCTGTTTTTAACATCTTTGTCATCAACATGGACAGTGGGATAGAGTGCTGCATCAGCAGATTTGCTGACAACACCAAGCTGTGTGGTGCAGGTGATACACTGGAGTGAAGGGAGGTCCAGAGGGACCTTGACAGGATAGGTGGGCCAATGCAAACCTCATGAAGTTCCAGAAGTGCAAGGTCCTGCACCTGGGCTGGGGCAACCTCCAAGCACAAGTGCAGGCTGGACAGAGAATGGATTGAGAGAAGCCCTGAGGAGAAGGACTTGGGGGTGTTGGTTGATGAGAAGCTCAACATGAGCTGTCAGTGGGCTTTTGCAGCCCAGGACAACTACATCCTGTGCTGCATCAGAAGCAGTATGTTCAGCAGGTCAAGGGAAGTGATTCTGCCCCTCTACTCTGTTCTGGGGAGAAGTCCTCAGTACAAGAACGGCACAGACCTGTTGGAACAGATCCAGAGAGGAGGGCTAGGAAAATGATCAGAGGGCTGGAGCACCTCTGCTCTGAGGAAAGGCTGAGGGAGCTGGGGTTGTTCAGCCTGGAGAAGAGAAGGCTCCAGGGTGACTTTATGGTGGCCTTTCAGTAAGTAAAAGCTTCCTATAGAAAAGCTGGAGAGGGACTTTTGACAAGGGCATTTTATGATAAGACAAGGGCGAATGGCTTTAAACTGAAAGAGAGTGTGATTAGAATAGATGTTAGGAAGAAATTCTTCCCTGTGGGGGTTGTGAGGTACTGATTGCCTGAAAAAGTTGTGGATCCCCTGTCCTTGGAAGTGTTCAAGTCCAGGTTGACAGGGCTTTGAGCAACCTGTTCTAGTGGAAGGTATCCCTGCCCATGGCAGGGTAGTTGGAACTAGATGATCTTTGAGGTCTCTTCCAAACCCAAACCCCAGTCTGTGATTCTGTGATAATGTGTCTGAAGAACATCTTGTAGCTCCCTGGCTGTGTGTCAGTTCAGGATGGGAATCAGAGCTCTCCAAAAAGTTACAACTTTGTTTCTAAGTGTAGAGATTTTGGTGCCCTTTGATGTAACAATATCGCTGAAATTGTTGAACTTTGATGTTGAATTCAGCTCCAGTGAATGAATATTGGGCACTGTGTTGCTTGAGGAATTACTCCTGGAATCAGGCTGCTGCTTTGTCTGTCTATTACAAGGAATCGCATGTAGTATCTGAGGTGCTTTTTCAGCTGTTTTGCTCTTTTTTAATTCTCTGGACATGCTTCACAAAAAGAGTGGTAAATTTCAGAGATGGCTTGACACCCGCCCAAGTTTTGTTACTTGCTGATAAAAGATGGACCATTTCTCTGTGGGTTTTTGGTGTGTTGCCATTTTCTCTTTGCCTGAGCAAATATGTTGTTTGTGTATGCTCTACAGGAGGTCAGGCCAGGCAGGCCCAAAGGACTTATGGCCGTCCTAATCTTAACAAAATATGGAAAAAAACCTCAATGGGAAGTCTTACATGCTGAAGTTTAGAGGCTTACATGTTAGGTCCTGACACTGAATGGTTTTTTCAAAATCAAATATCAACTTGTTGGTTTTTTTTTTTCTCGAAGAGCGTGATTTATATGGCACGTTTCATAGGCTGCAGTGCACGAAGCCTGGATGCATGACCCAAAGCTGTTGTGTGAGCTCTCAACGCAGCACAGACAGCATTGTCAGTAGAAATATGTGCAGCAGGTTGCAGGAATCATCACAGGACAAAACAGGGGAAATAAAAGTACTCAAATAAAGCCGACAATACTGCCTTCAGGAAACTGTGTTAGAACTAGTAGTGTGCTAAGGGAGAGAAAGGTGACAGGCACCCCAAAGTGGCTAATTGCTGTTGTGTTATCTTAACTGGAAGCCTCCCTGAATTGCATGACTTTCTTCTGGGGTGCTGGGTGATACGTATGGTTGGCATTACAAGTGCTTCCTGTGGGCATTACAAGTGATTCATGCATGGGTTGTGTTGTTTTGAAAGAAGGTGGGAGAGCTTTATTCCTTCTCAGGCCCAACTCCAAATCCTCTCTACTTACACTCAGTAGGGACACCTGGGATGGCATGAATTGGCAGTCCAGCCTCACAGCTTTTGACTGGCACCCCTTCTCTGGCACTAGTTCCAGCGCATGCCTGATTATGTGGCAAGCTATCTCAGTGCTGGCCTGGAAGGAAACAACTCATTGTTTTTTTAGGCTCATTCTTTGCTGGATTAACAGGTTGAGTCAATGTGTCATGCTCAAACACACAGTGATACTGGGGAATCACGGCGAGTGAAAGATACGGCATTGGCTTCTGGTGGTGGGAAATTGGTTCACCAGCTTCTCTGCCTGCGCTCTCTGAGAGGGATTGCCAGTGTTTCCAAAGAACTGGGGTGCTGCTTGATTTATGTCAGCATCTCTGATAAGGGCTTGGAAATGAGCCTGGCAGGGAACTGTCTGAGCTCTTATGGGTCTCCTGGGGGAACCTGGTTATGAGCAGTGAGATCACCCCAGATATCTGTCTGCTCCATGCTGCCCTTTGTGTGCTCTCTGACGGGCACAGCCTGTAGCATAAGGTCCATAAAATGGAGCCATGCTGTTTTGTTCCTGGGAGGAAGGCAGTGGTATAAGGAAAAGGTGTTTCTGACTTAGTGCTAGTGTAAACAGATTAAACCCTTCTCTTTATTTCTTCGCAAATGTATTCTTTTTTTCCTTTGATTAATGTGGATAGGTAGTCCTCTTTACAATTTGTTTTGTGCTGGTTTCAGTTAACAGTGATTTACATGGATAACTGAGTAGAATAAAGTATTTCTCACCGAGTACCAGTTCTAATGGGGATGTTATCAGCTGTTCTCTTCCCTGACACATTTTCCAGGTGACTCGTTGAAGAAAATTCTCTGTAGAGATGGAAATATGTCTCTAACTGAAAGGAAGGATCTTCCAAAAGCACCAAAGCACAGTGAAGTTGCACTGAAGCATAGGGATTCCCAAGGACATTGCTGCACTGTGTGCATGTGTAAGAAATCATCCTTTCTCATTGTGTTTGAAGCTGTTACGGAATTTCCTGTGCAGTGGTGTTTTAAACTTGAATTGCCGTGTTGTATCTGGGGCTGCAAGTAAACATCATTCAGCAAATGAGTGGCAAGTATATTCAGAGGGCTTTGAAATCTTATGCTAGAGACAATTCAATCAGGAATGCAGCTCTCACTCAGGGGTGTGTGCTGGACGGATTATCAATAGCACTCAGATACCAGCTTTATCAAAAGCACTGCAACCTGAAGGAACAAGTTCCAGAAACAGGTAACAAATATCCCCACACTTTGTTCTATGATTGAAGTCCTCCCTTTAAACTTTTCTTTTTACAGGGGGGAAACTGACCTTGAGTCTGAAACCCAGTGCTTTAGTGTGTGTGAGCAGCTCTTCTTTGAGCAGATAATACAAGTGTGTGGGAGACTGTCTCAGCCTGCCTTTTGAGGAGTAAGCGGCATTAATCTGGGGAGGTGGAGTGCTGCTTCATACACAGGGTGTGCACACAGAGCCTGTTCATGGAGACCCAGGGGCAGGTACTCTGTGCTTTATGTAGCCACCAACCTGGAAGGAGAGGTGGCTGTAGCTAATTGATGTAGGAGCTTGTGATAATCACGTGCCTGATCTCTGTCCTAAGTGTTTGGTTGTCACCTCTGTCTTCTGGATTTTTCCTTCATATTTCATAGCTGTTCACATTGCTGGGTTAAAGCTCTTTTCTTGCAAGAAGATTTAAGAGGTCTTACTTTTTTTTCTGTCAATGAAACATGTGCATGTTTGAGGTTTATTATGTTTCACCTGTATTCAACTGCAGAATTCTGGCATCCCACAGCATCACCAAAAGTGAGGCTGGACTTGCTGTCAAATCAGGATATTCCAGAGGGAGGCAAAAGCCACACTGACAGAAATGTGAGTGGTAGATTAGTCTCTTGTTTCAGGTTATCTCTAGAATTGTTGGAATAATTTGATCTTTCTATGTGGTGGTTACAAGCAGTCAGAGGGGCTGACAAGAGCAATTGCATTAAGCCTACTAACCCTTGCTAATGCTACAAGCCAGAGGGATTGGAGTATTGTCTGAGTGAGGCTTAAGCCAGTTATTTAATACCAGGTACTTGAGTTCAGGTTTTGAGAGATGACATAAACAAGAAGAAAGGGAAAATACCCCCTTTTATTTCTGTGATTTTGGAAAATGCTGGAAGGCTGCTGAGCTCTGAATTATTCTCAGCCTTTATAAAATAGTTCTGAGGATTACTCACTCTGGCAGGTCTAGTTTTTTGCTTTTGTTGCCTGTTGTGCTGAAGAAACTCAGGCTACTTTTTAACAGAGAACAATCTGTGCTGCACACCACATGTGTGCTGCTCTGAAGCTCACGTGTGTAGATCTCCCGTGTTCTCGTTCTCTCGAATAGAAAAAATTGGGGAATCAATCACAATGGCAGTTCAATGATCTGCCTTTTAGTACCTTCACAGCTTGGCTTTGCTGGATGCTGAGCCTGCACGGGACATGCCAGCTGTTCTGGTGTCCCTTGGAGATCTTCCATTCATAAGATTGAGCTGGGCTGATCTTACTTAGGCTTGCAATCCTGTTGCCAGAAAGCAGGATAACTGGCTGCCATCCAGGTGCTAAAAGGGCTTTGCTGTCAGAGTTTTCTGAGTATGGTGGTCTCCGGTGACATGGATTTGCCGAGTTGCTGTGGCAACCTGCATAGGTTTCCTCAAGCCCCTGCCTGGTTTCTGGTTTCCAAATTAGCTTTGTTATTCATCCCACTTCGGAGAGGGGGGAGTGGGGGCTGGGCCTTGGGGCAGTTTGCCTGCTGGACAAGCCAAGCAGCGTCTGAAGAGGTGGGGGCAGAGAGCACCATGGCTCTCTGGTGCCTGCCGGCCTTCCCTCCAGCTGGGCACACGAATGAGAGCCTCTGCCACTTTGCAATCTTCCTGTTGTCTTTGTTTGCTTATTCCTGCCATGGTTGTAGTTTAAAAGTAGTTCAAGTTGTTGTGTCCTGGTCCCATTGCATGTAGGCCAGATCGATTTGAAAACTCTATGCTGTTTTCATTTTAGGTGAAAAAATATTGATAACTTAAGCAGAAACATGGCTCTTAAAACAGTGCTTGCCACAAGGGAGCTCATTCCTCTGAAGTTTGTTTGAGTGGAACATAGTTCAAACAAGGCCTTGAGCAAAACCCTTGCAAGGCAGAATTTTTCAAGCTTCCAAGGTAACTTAGGACCTGATGCTTCCTAGCTGGAAGTCCATCCCACTCCCTGGAACATGCAGCCTGTGCAGAACCATCCCTTTCACTCCCGTGAGTTCAGTGTGCAGCACTGTTGGCTCCACATACTAGCATATTTTCTTCTTGAAGCTCCATGGCTTCTCATGAGGATGTCTACAGAGTCCTGGGTCCTTACTATTATGCATCACTGGTTATTGTATGCATATCTTGATTGAAATTTTCTCATCTTCTCCTAAGGACCTGACTACCCATCCCAGCATAATAGTCTTGTTCTCATGTTTCTTGTGAGGTGCGCAGCACTACTGTGTACTTAGTGTTCAGGGCAAGCTAAACATGCAGTGTTCATCAAAAGCTGGTCCAGTTTTTGTTTTTCAGTCCAACCGGTTCTGCATAACTGATAGCTTGATTAAAATATAAAGCATGTAGTTTTCTCCCATTTATGTAACGTTTAGTAGCAGTTGGGGAGAAAAAGATAAGCTTAGTGAAATGCTACTTGGAGTCCTATGACAGCAAGAGTTGCTTATATTTTGGACTTTATATGGACTTGGATCATGATCATAAGAGTTTAGGTTTGGAGGTTCTGGACTGTGGACAGCAAAAATGACTTTATATTGTCCAAGTCATGTGGTTCACTTAAAGTACTTTTGACTTAGCTTTACGCAGCCTTGAGCCTGAGATGTTCTGGGTATTGTATGTCTGTGATAAAAATAACAGAGAAGCAAACATGTGCTCAGGACTGGGATTGTTGCAGTGCTGATAGTGATCTCAGAAACCACAGGAGTGTCATGTTACTCAGTTCCTAGATGGAGATGCCTTGAAATGCCTGTGTGAAATGGTCCAGGGCATTATGAACCTGGAGCCTGGATGCTGCAGAGACCATACATGGATAGGGAAGAGCTGTTTATTGAATAATAACACAAGCTCTGGCCTTCATTCTGGATACAGGACTATCCATGTTAGTGTTAATACAGTTAGCTCACTGTGTGAAGAGGGAGTGTTTAGGGGAGCTCTGGCACATTTGAATTGGGTTTGCAGCCCACCTTGGGTCTTCTGGGTATATCACAAACGTACTCGATTTTCCATTCTCAAACTCCTGTGGAGATGATAAGAAACGGAGTAGGTGAAGGGAGACTGGGAGTGATGCTGGGGCACAGAATTGCTTTTACTTGTTTCTGCTTTTGCTCTTTGAGAGTAATCTTAAATATTTGTATTACATTTCATTGCATTCTGCGTCTTACTTGCCAAGACTGGTTGCCTTAGTCACCAGGGCTGTGGTAACTAGGACAACAAGATTAAGCAGGCGAATGTAGAAATAATGGTAATAACTTTCTCAACTCTTCCTGTAATTGGCTTGTATGAACAAATATCGTGCATGTGGGTGACTTGTGTCAGCAGTCTGTTCTCCCTTTCCTCCTCACGCATCCTGAAATCCTGCTGGTGGCACTACCCTAACAGAGCTGTGGTTGTGCCCTCCTGCACCTGGAAATAAGCCTGTCAGGGCCATGTGAATATTGCTGTCCACCTCCTTTCTGTGGCATGGCAGCCTGTGCTGGAGCTGGAGCGGAGTGCAAGGGACACTTAAGGCCAGCCCTCAGGACCAGCACTTGTGTGCTCACTAGCTTGGTGGAAGATTCTGAGTGGGAAGTATCGGACCATTGTGTCTGCTGGGATGGGGAGGCTGCCTTTCAGTGCTGGGTGCAACTGGTGGCTTCCATGAAGTCACTTTTTTCCATAGATATTGTCCTCTCCTGGAATAGTTATTTACATGTTGGTTTGTTTGCTCGCTGTCAGACTGAGGAGGGTCTGGGAGATGGTAATTGGTCTTCTGTCTTTTATTCCTCAGAATACTGTTTGCACTCTGGGGTATAGTTGGAGGTCAGCTTTTGATGCAATTTTGCTTTGCTTGGAGAGCAGGCTGTTTTTGTCCTTCCAGGTAAACCCAAATCCTGACTTGGGACAATGAAGTTGTATCTTCCACCTCACCTTTGAAACATGTTGCTGCTCCTGGAAGCTTCCAGGGAGCTGCATCTTGCTGTGTCTGTGCCTTGTGTCTGTGCTTTTGGCAGTAACAAATCAGTGCTGTGTTCTCTCTTCTAGAATGCTCCCAGCTCCATGAATTTGTGATTGCAAGGCACTTGCCTAGTATTCCTCACTGTTCTGTGCATTGTTTTCCTTCTCCCTGCTTGTTTTCTCTCGGCTGAACATGATGGGGAGCCACAGTGAGCACAGTCAAGGGTTCCCTGGATGCACAGGCCTCTTCTTTATGGGCACCCAGTGCAAGCTTAATAGGCTCTTTTGAACACTCTTGATAATCTCTGATTGATCTTTGACGTGGGGGAGGAATAGGGCAATTGCATTCAAGGAATTGTGCTAACAAAAGACCCTGTGCTTTGGTACCTGCCTTCCCTGGGGAACAGCTTCCTCTGCCTCTTCTCCACATGTGATTGTCCTGACAAACACATTCACCTCTCCTTTGAAGTGGCAAGCACCATTTCTATTAAGGAACTGTCAGATATTTCTGAACTAAGTATTTGCTTTGAGTGGTACCCCTTTTGGTATGTCCAGATCCTGGGCCTTTAGTTAAGTTTCCTCCTCTGATGTTAATGTCCCTTGACTTTTGTCCTCTTAAAATTTGTAACTGGCTGGAATTTCATAGTCACTTGCAGTCTTACTTCCTGCCCTTACTCACCACTGTTAGATAGAGTCAGATTCAAAGTTGTCTCCTCATGGCTATTTTTAAAACTTCTCAGTATTGTTCTGGGCTGGAACTAGCTTTTATTTCTTTTATAGGCTTGTTTTACAGTTTGATCAGTGAACCGAAAAAGGCACATTTTTGTCTCTTCTGCTTCGGTTGGCTGGTGCAGAGCTTCCTGTGTGCCAGTTTCAAGGTATGTGCACTGGCAAATGTTTTTCTAAAAGTCTGTGTACAAAAGCTGAGGATAATTCATTTCAGAAATGCTTAATGACCTCCAGTATAAAATTCAGAGTACTTAGAGAGAAAACACGGATGCTGCATCTGAACATATACAGGACAGCATATGCCCAGATAATGGGCATGAAGGAGTGCCTCTGTTGCACCAAGTGGTTTTGTGTGCACCTATTGTGCAGGAAATCCTTCACTTCAGCCACAGATTCCTGTGGGTTCATGGGAAGGACTGTATGATAAATCACCTGTCCCTCCGTTTCCTGAGTTCTTCAATAGGCATTCTGGTGCTTCAGTGAGCACTACAAAACTGTACTTTAAAGAGTCAAAGTGGTTGGTAGGGTGTTGAACTTTTAAAGTATGTTACAAATTCAAATTATCTTAGGGTGTCTTTGGATGGCTGCCCGTGCCCGGTGCGGCTGTAGTACAGGATGTGGTGAGGAGACACACCAAGTTATTTATGGACCCTTTTGCTAAGTGAAATGTGTGCCATGATAGCTCCTTGCTCTGCTTGCAGCTTGCTGCCAAGGTGAATAGGCACAGTGATCCTTGGAAAGAATGTCCTGTTCCACTGGGATAGCGTGTGGAAGTGAGCAGTTGCAGGTGCATGGAGTGTCATCTGTTTAGTCTGTGTGCTGCTTGCTGGGGCCCCCAAGGGCCCTGCCAGCCTGTGAGTAACTGTCTGACGCTGCTGAGCCCAAGCTGCAGCACCTTGGAGAGTAGGGTGACTGTCTGCTGGACAGCCTGGCAGCCTGCTGGGAAATCTTGTGGTGCCAGTGAGCAGGAATGACTGTGGACAGCAGATGCTTGCATGCTTTGCCTGGAGAGGGCCCTGAGGGGAAGCTGCCTCTGCTGTGGTCCACTGGAGCTCAGGCTGCTCCCTGAGCACATTTATTTTTGCAGCGTAGCTGGTTCACGCTTTTTCGTGCCTGCTCCCAGAGAGCCAGATATTACAGGGTCAGTGGGCCTGGACACAAAGCACTATTCTGTTGCTGGGATTTTCTGGTAAATACTGTGGTATTCCTGAGCTAGGGAATTTAGTGTGAGCCGTAGCAATGTGTGCAGCCTTCTCACTTCCACTCCAGCTGTATGAGTCGTGTGACATCCCTGCCTCAGAAAAGCATGTATAGTTGGGTAGAAACAGCCCAGAAGCTTTGTACTGTGTAGTGTTTCAAGATGGATGTCTCTGCCAGCCAGGAAGGGACTATTTTTTGAAGCTGACTGGTAAGGAGAAGAAGTGCACACTGGAGTGTTTTCAGGCACCTCTATGCTAAAAGGAAAGTTGCTCTGTAGTACCAGGTAAGCTGCAGCTCCTTGCTGTGGGGTGTGAGATTGCTCTGGCATGTCTGTGACAGTGACAGGTTGGGGCAACCAACAGTGTCTTTCTAGACAGATCTCAGATTTTTCACTTCATCCTCTGATCATGTTTTTGTCACTGAATACACAGACTGATTGCTCTTCCATGATTTTAACAACTGCCCTTTCATAGCTTCCCCACTTTTCAGACAAGGGTTTGTGTATGGTCTGCACAGTGGTCTCACTGATCTAGATCAGTGGCTTAAGAGACTTGTGCAACAGAGAGGTTTATAAACCTGTTGGGAAACAGCTCTGCTGGGCAGAGCTCTGTGTTGAATTCTTTCTAGAGAGAGAAGACTTGGTAAGAAGGGGAGGCAGGAATAGCCCTGCCAGTGCTGACAGGCAGTGCTCATCCTGTTTGGGAGTTTGAGGTGCTGGGTAGGCTCAGCATCACAGTAGCAGCTGCTCTTTCCTCCCACAGTGGGACTAACCACATTAGCAGGAATGTCCCCTGAGATCAGGGTAGGAAGGATGTCTTGTGTGTGTTCTGCTCTCCAGGCTGGCAAAACACATGGGAGCTCTTAGTCCACAGCAGGGAGGATCAAGACGAAGCATTTAGGTTGTATATTGATGTTGGCCATCTCTCTATCTGCTGCCTACAGTGTACCACTCTTTTCCTAGATGCAAGTCCACAACACAAATAGGTGGTAGGCCAGAGTGATCCACTTCTTTTTCAGTCTGTCTGTCTAAGTGAGTCTGAAACTGTGGAGCTGTCTGTAGCTATGGAGCCTGTAAGGGATAGTTACGCTTAAAGAAATCTGCCTGGGAACAGGAAGGGAGCATTTCACAATATAGGCTTATCTTTCACTTGCTTCTGCTGTTGCATTTGAATTGGTTTGAGAAATCAGTATTTGTCTTGTTTAGAAGGGATTTGCTTGTAGTGATGCTGGCACACACTTGTCCATGTGAGGAGGCACATCCAAACATCAGAGGATGGTTCAGCAGGCTCGAGAAGGAGAGCACACATATTCTGGAGCAGTTGGCTGCAGGCCTGACCAGAGGGAATCCCAGAGATCTTTGCTGGTCTGAGAGTGTCACTGCTGTCCATGCTTCGTGAGGATACTGGAGAAAAGGGAATACTCCAGTATGGCCTTGGCCAAGCGTTTGTGTGAGGGCTGGTTTTCTATTGCAGCCAGGCTTGCTCTGTCCTGGTTTGGGATGTCATGACCTCTGAATCAGTGCCCTCCTTCTCAGAAAAGCCTCACTATGCCATGAGCAGCAAACAAGCAGAGGGATCTCAATGTTAGCTCCTGTCTTGAGTAGCCATTCTTTCGCTGGAAATGCAGTATTATGAGTAGTTCAAATCTTCGATGTGGTAACATTTTGGCAGCATAAAAGCAGCTGAAAGCCTGTAGTAGATGTAGCATTTTGGGAAGAGGAGTGCTCTGCACTTTGAACACGGCTCTGCTGCTGGTCCGTCTGCCACTCCTCGTGTGACTCCCGGGGTGTGGGACTGGTGTATGTTCCGCAATGCATGTTGGCTGAACTCCTCTAGCAAGAATGTTTCTAAAGCATTACTTGTTATACGCTTCCCGTGAAGGAAGCAGTTCAGGAACAGTTTCGGCTGCAGTTTGGCTACAGATGTCAGGTACCAGTTTTGAAAACCCTGAGGAAGAGGGTGATTTTTTACATCTTGTTAGGTACTTAGAAAGATTTTTATATTCTCGTAGATAAATCCAACAAATTTCTTCGTAATGCTGAGTGAATCTTAGTTCTTCCAGACAAAATCAGTGAATCCAGTACCTGTCTGCGCTTTCCGCTCTTACACCTGGCTGCTTTCACCCTGGTAGCAAGCAGCTCTGGTGGCTGTTACTGGTGATTAGTAGTAAGCTACTGCTGCTGGCTGAGACATGCACACAGTATTGATGTCCTTGTCGTTTCTCTGAGCTTCCTTATCTCATTGGTTCACCTGACCCAGCCCAGAATGCCTGCTATGCCTTGTCCTGATTGTTGTGTCTCTTTGGGACATGACCTGCTCTGCTCCTGTGCACCTGTTGTGAGTGGGTGTGGGCTGTCTCAGTGGTATTTCAGTACTATGAAATACCTCTCTGTGCACGGAAGAGTGCTAAGAGCTTGTTGTGGAAGATGGAAGAGAAGATAGTTCCTGGGAGGCCTCTGGGTGGCAGTCAGAGCCCCTGGGCAGAGCTGTGTGTGGTCCCTGCAGCGGGTGGGAAAGCTGCTTCAGAGTGTTTAATAGAGCAGCTGGGTGCTGACCAAACCATCTGCCCAGAGAATAAAGAGTTAGGCACTCTTCCAAGGGCTGATTGGAGCAGGGCATGCCTGATAAATGTGCATACGCAGTGAGATGGTGGTGTTTGATGCAGTTAAGAATGACCTACCCAGTCAGATGAGAACAGCAGGGGCTGATGGTGCGGGTTTTCCCTTCCATGGGGATAGGAAAATGAAAAAAATGAGGTGCTCCAATTCAATACAGTGGTGCTGAGGTTCCACTTAATGTACTGCACTGGCCTCTTTTCAGTGACTGCAGTCTATCCTGAATGGCCGTTTCAGGAGGGAAATGCTAACCAGGACGCAAGGCTGTGGGAAAAACTCTAGGCAGCTGCAAGCAGGTAGCCACAGAGACCAGGAAAGGTAGATGTATCTACTTGCAGGACCTATTTGTTCCCATTTGCCTCCTGACTGAAGATGACACCTTGCTCTTGGTAATGTATGCCCCAGCGATACTGTTATTCTTTGCCCTCCCCAGCATGACTTTCCCTAACCTCCTGCCCTGTAGTGCAGCTAAGTTGTTGCTGTGAGGACAAGAGACCCCTTCCTTTGCTGTTAAAATCGTCAGAGACAAGAGGAAGAAGAGTGTCATCTGGCCCTCTGGGATGTCTGAGCCTTGGCCTTGGGTTTGGTCTGTCTAGAGGCACTTGGAAGGGGATGGAATGATGGAGGTGAGGAATAGTCATGTGGGAAAACAGGCTGGATGTCTTAAGGCAGGCAGAGCCGTAAGTTGTGAAATGCTTCACAGGAAATGAAGGGGCATAACAACCTGGGGAGGTTTTGTCTTCCTGTCTTTCATGCTTTAGGATTTCCTTTGTGAATGTCACTTGAGAATTGGGATAAGTCAAACCTACTGCAATTTGCTCTAACAGAACCCTGCTCTGGATCCAGCATCAGGGCAGGCATGTACTATCGGTAGCAAGCTGCTGTCAGCCAGGATGCAGATGAGCCAAAAGGCCTCTCGCATGGCAAGGAGAGGGTTGGCACCAGGGCTGTTGTGCTGCACACCACCTTACGTAGCTCAGCTGAGGGACCTGAGACACAGTAGGTATTTGGTGGCTCTGGCCCTAGCTCTTTCCTTGGCGATCCCAGGAGGGTGCTGGCATGGTTTTTGGCCTTTGCATCCTACTGTGTTACACCTCTTCAGTGCACATTTGCTTTACTTGCTCTTCCCAGGCTGCAGCAGTTGCAGTGGCAGAGGGCAGAGTGGCAAGAGTGTGCTAGCAAGCCCTGAGTCCTCTGTCTCTCTTTCCCTTGGGGAAGTTCTCAAAGCAGGCCAGCTTTCATCTCCATCCATCTGTCATTGGCCCACCTACCTGTCCTGATGCCTGATCTGCAGAGCCTGATGAACCTGCTGCTGTCCCAGTTCATTGCTCCTGTTTGCTGGCAAGAGGGACTTGGTTTCCGAAAGTGGAGTAGGTCTCTCCTCCCCTCTGTGTGCATCAGTGGTGCCTCATGCAAACACACCACTTGGGGCTCAGGGAGGATCTTGCCCTCAGAAAGCTGTGGCACATTTCAGGTGGCATCTCACCACTTGCACACCGTTTGTCTGCTCTTCCCTTGAAACCTCCTTTGGCCGCTATCAGAGGTGAGCTCTGTGGATGGACACCCCTCTGATCAGAGGGGGTAAAACTGCTTTTCCAAGCTGCTCCGTGCGACCGGCCAGTCTGCCGGACGTCCCGGTGTCCCGGGTTTCTGGTCCTGGCCGGCTGCCTTCTGCCCTCTAGCGGGAACTTGTGTCGGGAATAGGTGCTGCTCCAGCGGTTGGCGGGGCTACAGGAGCGTCGGGAGCATGCCTTACCTTGGGAGCCCCCGGCATTTCTGGCATCCCTCCAGAAGCCCAGTCTCAGAGTTTAATATCACCTTGAAGGGAAACCTGAGCTGTCAAAGTCAGGAAAAATATTGAAGAGCAGCTAAACTGACACTGTTGAAGGCTTAATCCATGTCTGTGCATTTAATAAGGGTGGTAGTGTTGACAAGAATGCACAGAGGGTCAGTGCTGGGAAGGGTGGATGTCTTCTAACATTTATAGGTGGCATGGCAGCTAGAGGAAAATCCACGGTCCGTGACTGCTGCCACTTGGAGAAATCACTGCAAATGTCCAGGGAAACAGAGAATGAGCTGCACTCACAAGTGGTTGGTAAGCCAAGCACTCAACAGCTCAGAATGTAAGCAGAAAAAAAAATACCTTCTCTACTGTGCATATATGTGTTTTTGTCCTGTTTTCCTTCTCTCTCTATGAGCCTTAGGAACTGTACCTGTTTTGTATTCCCCTGACATTGGGGGCTTTAGAAATGTGTAGCATTCACTGAAACCTCAGCCTTGAAAATACAACAATAAAACTTTTCAGGAATATACCTAGGTGCAGGTAGCTGGGTGTGCAGCTGCAATGTGAGCTTCAGGTTGTGCCCTGGATGGCAGAAAAGTATTGGAGCCCCAGGAAAGGAGCCATGAACTGTCAGTGACCTGTTTCCTAACAGAGGGCACTGGCATCTGAGGTACTGGGTGGCCAACTCACCCAGAGACTCTGTAGAACCCAAATAAACAAGCAGAGGACCCCAGAGCAGATACCACCATTGGACCAGGCGGCAAGTGTAAGGGGCACAAAGAGCATGAGAGGAACCGCACACAGGGTGTAAGGGTGCAAAAGCCCAGGGATGGCTTTGCTGACCCTGTGGACACCAGCTTGAGCTGTTACAGTGTGCCTGCACCATGATTAAATTACTTGAGGAACCATGCATTTGTGACTCTGCTAGGGGACACCTGTGGTTGAGCTGCTGAGGGAAACTCATCTGATGTTGAGTGTGATGTATAGTGGGAGCCAAGCTGGGCACCTGTGGGTTCACTGGAGCTTCTTGCTGCGAAGGGGCTTTGGTCCCTGCAGTGAAAGTCTCGGGTGGTGAGAGTGTGACTGCCAGAGTGGTTCTGAATGGTTAGACGAGAGACATTCCCAAACAGTTTAGTGACCCAGATGGGACCCTAGGAGCCACTACCTTTGGAGCCTTTCTTCTCCAAACATTTGAGTGACCAATTGCCAGCACCATTTGAGTTCACTTGGATCTTTGGAGCAGGGGAGAGATAAAGGGTGAGTGTTAAAATTGTCTGAGCAGATTCAGTATAAATTGTAATGGTAGGTTTGAGTTTCTCTGTTGGTGTGCAGTATTTTGTTCCAATTTGGTGAAATTACTGCGGTGAGTTTGAGTCCCTCTCAGTAGTGGGGAAGGTTCAGGTCCCTTCTCTGCTGCAGCTTTCTTACATGTGCACAGCCTGATCAGCGAAAGGCACACATAGAATGGGTTGGAGTCCCTCCTAAGGCACAGGAGGGTTCAAGCACACACTGGAAGGGGGGGCGGTTTGCATGATAAAAGGCCTTTTAGCATGTAAAATAGGGTTTCAAATCCCTCTTAGTGCCTCAAACAATTGCAAATAAATCCAGCACGGAGAAGGGAATACCCTTGGTTGAGGTTGTGCAAAATTGGTAGAAAATGGCCGGTGTAGCAGAGTTACCCAGAGAGAGTGCAATAATGGTGTGCCAAGAGGCTTGTCCGGGTATAACCTGGAACTGCAGCTCAGCAGAATGATGGCCATCACAAGGAACCTTTGACCAACACAAGTTCACTTTTCTCCGGCAGAGTCTGGACAATGAATTCCCAGGTCACGTGGATTATTGGCCTGGCATATTGGAACAGTGTCAGTGAGAGCATTCCATGGGCTTGACCCTTAACTTGGGGATAAGAACTGGCCCTGAGGCTGGGGCACAGAGCGGGATTGGGCACTGAATCTGGATGCAACACTGGGCTTTTCCCCTGGCTTGTTCCAGCTGCAGTGGGCACCATGCCAAGAGCAGATTCTCCAGATGTTGCATATCAGCTGGAACACTGCTTCATTATTTGTATGAGATTTTCTGTGGACTAGTACTTGCTTATAATAATGTTTATATATACTTCTGAAAAAATTTCTGAAAGCGTATTTTTATATGCATACTTTTATATAGGTAAAAGGGTGGTAAACATACAAATAATATTTGAAGTCTTCCTCCAGAATAAGGAGGACTGTTGTAGTTGCTCTCAAGAAGATTTGATTACTTGTGTTCATAAATGGAGGGCATCACCTGTGACCCAGTTTAGTGGCACAGTCAGAGCAGAGAAAACCTTTTTACTTTTCAAAACAATGTTAGTTATTTTAACTTGGGGAACGCTTTCATTTTCTTCAAGGAGGAAGCTATGCAAAGAGTACTGCCCAAGCAGGAAATTGTGGTTCTGTTGCATAATGCTTTACATTACCCCTTCAGTGAAAATGAAAGCAAAAACCTATCTCTTCTTATTGAAAAGAAAAAAAAAAAGTAGATAAGAAAATGCTTTGAAGTCCTCTTGCCACAATCTCCAGGAGTTAGAGATTAGGTCCATTGCATCTGCAGGGAATTTTGACACTTACTGCACTGCAATAAAGACATAAAATTGAGTGAATTCGTTCTTGGATATTGTGTACATGATTTTTTGTAACAAATAGTGATGAGAATGCTTGTAAAATAGACCCTGTACATCTATGTATTGCAGTCACAAAAAAGGAGGACACAGTGCGGCTCTCACCATACTTCAGCAGTATCAAAGTTAAAATGTTTAGGATTTATTTTGAGGAAGGGGTAGTGAATGATAGACCCAGAAAGAATAGAGGCCATAATTAAGCTCCTGTGTCTGGTTATTAAAAAACATATATGGGGATTTTTCAGAATTGTGGGATTTCATCAGCTGAAGTTTCCTGGGTTAGGGGAATTGACTGAGCCTTTGACAGAGGCAACCAGTAATGAAAAGACTGAACTTGTCACATGGGGCCCAGAGAGGGAACAAGCTTTTAAGGCAATAAAATGGTGTCTGCTCCTTCTCCTGGGCTCCCAGATTATATAAACCCCTTCAGTCTGTATGTACGTGAGGTAAAGATAAGCTCAGTGGAGTGATAATGCAGAAATTGTGACTGCATTACAAACCAGTTGCATATTATTTCATTCAACTTGATTCTTGAATCCAGTTATGTTGGGAAGACCAGCCGGTAGTAAATCACTGGCAGCAGCAGCAACAATCTTTTGAAAGCTGCCCCTTTATGCTGGGAAATCCTATAACAGTCCATGATCCACATACAGTGGAAATACTGTAGAGACAGTGTGCGACTCAAGCTCTATTGCCACAACGGGCATATAGATACGAACTGAGCCTCTTAATGACAGATAATGTAATCTTAAAAGGATGTGAGACCTTGAAGCCAGCAAGCTCTGCCTGATGATTTGAAGCTCCACTTTGAATACTGTGTTCAGTTTTGGGTGCTTCACTACGCAAAAGACCCTGAAGTGTGACGCTTGAGTATGTCTGGAGTTGGGCAACAAAGCTGGTGAAGGGTCTAGAGGATAAATTTATGAGGAGTGGTTGAGGGAGCTGGGGCTATTTGGAGAAAAGGAGACTCAGGGGTGACCTTATCACTCTTTTCAACCCCCTGAAAGAAGGTTGTAGTGAGGCAGGGGATGGTCTGTTTTCCCAGGTAGCAAGTGGCAGGACAAGAGGAAATAGCCTCAAGTTGCACCAGAGTAGGTTTAAATTGGATATTAGGAAAGAATTCTTCACTGAAAGGGTGAAGAAGTGGTGGAATCACCATCCCTGGAAGTATTCAGAAAACAAGTGAATGTAGTACTTGTGTACCTGGCTTACAAGGTTAGTGGTGAACATGGTGGTGCTTTGTTAATGGTTGGATTTGATGATCTTAGAGGTCTTTTCCAGCCATAATGAGTCTATGATCCTCTGATGGAGAACATCACCTGTGTGATGCATATTTCAAGTAAACCACAGACTGGTTTAACTGATGTTCCCTTATATTACCCAAATCTAGTTCTTTTTGAAGATGTTTTGTCCTCCTGCCTGTAAGGACAGCCATGGACTGGGTACACTGTGGTGAGCCAGGTAAAAGTTATAGAAGCAGAACCACTCTAAGCAAGGACAAGTGCACAGGGAACAGATTTAGTAGCTTTGGCACATGCAGCACCCCGGGGAAGAGGAAGATGAATTAACATGTTTGTGGTCTCCTGGTATGTTTTTGGGTTGTGTCATGCAGCAGAAGCATTATGGAAGGAATGGGAATTCTTCACATCAGTGGGGAAGGATATCTATTCCCTGGAGAGGAAATAGCAATCTGTTAGAATTAGTACTAATTCTAATTCAGCCTGTGGTCCTGAATGGTCAGACAGGAAAGCTTCCTTAACAAAAATAAGCCACTATGTGTGTCTTCTGTGAGCAGCAGTGACCTCTTGATTGGATGCTTTTGCAAACAACCACTGGAGGCAGTGCTTTGCTGCTGGCACTGAATTTCCTAAAATACATGTTATAGGAGCTTTGCTTTTCAAGATGAATTCACAGGCCAGCTTGGTGAAAGTGTTGTAAGTGTTTCAATCAGACTTCAGAGCAAAAGCTTCAAATTTGTCATTTAGTGATGGAAAGAAGGCAGCATTTTTTAAGATAATACCAGGGAACAGTGACTACCTCTTGCCAGTAAATAAGCGTTAGTGGAATGTAGGAGTACTGAGGTTCCAGGAGGCTGTCAGACTCTCCTGTTGGAGCTCATTTTCCTCGTTGCTGTCAGTCATTGTTGCTATCAGAATGTTCACAATCATATTTACCACAATTTAATATAGCGGAAGTTCCTGCAGTAGTTCCATAGCTCAAGAACAGCTGCTATTTGTTCTGTTTAATTATAGGAGTAAGCAAATCCAGATTTATAATTTGTCTACCAAAAACTGATTTGCAGGGATCATACTGTGATCAGTTCTGGACAAAACCATGGGGTAGTTGCTGTGGGATTTGGCTGAAATGTTCAGAGCGGCATTTGATCACTGTGGATCGATCCTGTTGATCTGCAGAGATCAGTGTGAGACTCTCTGCTGCCCAGTACTGACACTGAACACTCAGCACTGATGTAAATTTGGGTGATGCGGGGATTGGTTAAGTAACAGATCAAAAGAGGATCATCAGGGACAGCCAAGCTGCTTAAAAATTGTGTGCTCTCGTGCAAGATTCAGACTCTAGAACATGCATGTTAATCCCTGTGGGAAGGGTTGTGGTATTTTAGAAAGCACTGTTTTGAGAAGGGTTGGAGCTGCAGGGTGCAGGCTATACCTTTATGCACCTTGTATCTTTGAGTGTTGCAGGAGAGGAGGAGCAGAGGGTGGAAGGGTGGGACCACCTTCTGACATGTGGTATGGGAAGGACCCGGGGCAGACTACAGTGGCTGTCACTGTGTAAAATAGATCTTGAAAGCTGGAGATGGATACAAAGAGAAGAAAGAAGCTTTAGAGTTCCTTATCAGAGATGAAAGCGTTGCCCAAGTGGGCAGAGCTGATCACTATGCATTCAGTCTTCCTCTAGAAAAAAATACCAGGTACTGGCTCAAAGAGGAGCATGAAGAGCTAATGAGTGAATTAGTTTGGATAAGGAGTGCATCTCTACAGCGAGAACAACTGCCAGGTAGAATTACAACCTTTCAATATCCTCCAATTAAGACTGAATATCCTTATGTAGGTTTTAATCTTTTAGGAATAACTTTTCCATGCAGGTTCCTGTCATGACTAAATTAGTGCTGTAAGGGAAATTTGAGTAGTTGTACTGTGCTTGTTTTACATGTTCAAGCCTCATTTCTCTCTGTGGCTTGTCTAGGGACAGTCAAATTTAGCACTTGTTAGTGGTGGTGTTAGCTAAGCTTAGCCTCTTTGCAAGCTTTCCCTTAGTATATCTGGTGTAGTTGCTGTACCCCATTTTTCTGGTGAGCACTCAGTCCCCTCCTCCCTGCCTGAGAGGTGCCTCTTTGTCTTGGGCTGTGCTTCCCACAGCTCACTCCTAACCATGCCTAAGTATTTCTGGGGAGGAAGAAAACTGCCCTAGACTATAAGGTTTCTCCCTTCCTACAAACAGACACTCAGAGGGGGAGGGTCGACAGAAATGGGACCACTTATTGTAGTGCCGGGGTGCACAGACTACAAGAGCTTGGGGTCTGTAGCCCTGGGTTTTGGCTGAAAGAATGCAGCCATCTGGCAAACAAGTGTGCAGAACGTCCCTGTACACTCACCTTCCTGACTTCTGGTCTCCATCGGGAGAGACCAGAACATGAAGGGCAGAGCAGGGTTGCGGTCACAGTCCAGGAAACGTTCTGCACAAGCTAACATTATTTTAGAAGGGAGGACAGGGACATGGTAGGAGGTGAGTGCTTGCTAAGCCCTAAACCTGTCTGTCTGTCCTTCCCTTTTCACTATCAATTCTTTGGGCTGTTCTACACTGCTGCTGTACATGAACATAGCAAGAGCAGTTACTTTTCCTTTAAAAAATAAATAAAGCAGGCCTTCAGAGAGCACAGTCTGTCAGACAGAAAGATATTTGGTAGTAGCCAAATCTGTTCTCCAGGAAGGGTGGCCTAAATCTCAGGTCCAGCATGCTGACATCCACAGAAGTCCTGGGAACCAGAGTCTGCAGCAATGCAGCTGTGGAACACAGAGTAGCTTGAAAAACATCAGCATGCTCCTGTTGCTGTTAAAACCATGTCTGGCTTTGTTCCCTGACACAGAATTCCTTGCAAGTATTCTCCATGGGAGTCCTGCTGCAGGCTCCTAGGCAAGAGATGAGAGTGGCTGGCTGTCTCACAGGCACTGACTAATCCTTTGAGCAGCAAAAGTAGCTCTTCTCACTTAGCCTCAGGATCCTTCCTAGCTTTTTCCTGGAAGTGCCACTTACCATGCTGAGTCCCCAGGATTTGAAGTTGTCAGGGTGGCTGAAGCTGTGTGAAGCTTCCTGTGGGGCTGCTTCCCAAACCATCTCTGTGTGGCACTGTGCAAGAGAAGAGCTGAATTGTGATGTCTGCATGGGAACATTTGCCTTAACTAAGTCCAGGATAAGAGTGGATTTAAGTGCTTTGGTTTATAAATAAACAGCACTGTGGCCAAGGTAGATTTAAGCAGAGCTGGCAACAGCCCTGCTAGGGAGGGGATCTCTTTACCACATGGCCTGCTGTTGGACTTCCTGTTGCATACTAATCCCTTAAGCCTGCTTTAGCTCTGTTAATTTTCCTTCTTTCCTTTTTTCCCCAATGGGCTGTCTCCGTGGCGCGTGAATGCCAGTGTTCCTAGGCCAAGCTTGTGCCTGCGTCTGGGCCAAGCATCCAGGCTGCCTTCCGAGTGCCGGGTACCATGTGGCAGGGCCCCAGGGATGGTGGTGCCTGAATGTGTCCCATTCTCTTTGTCTTACAGGCTCTGCAGTCTGCGCCTGAAGAAGCTCACGGTGCTGAAAGAGCTGGACAAAGAGCTGAGCTCTGTGCTTATCGCTGTGAAGATTCAGGTAGGCTCCTCTCCTTGCTGCTGCCTGATGGCAGCAAGCCAAGCCCATCCTTGTCCCCTCTGTGAAGTGCTGGCCTGCATGTCCCTTGCCTAGTGCCAACCAACCCCTCTGTCTCAGCTAGCATGCTCAGGGATATTTTGGCACTCAGGCAGGGAACGATGCTCTAGGACAGCAGCAAGCTACCTCCTGCTGGTTTGTATCAGGAATGAATTTGGTTAGACGCTGGGACAGAATGTGTCATGCCTCCCTGCCTGCCTCAGCCAAGGCCCTCCTCTCAAACTGCTGTTTGGAATTTGGCACCCCACTGTTCCCTACCCTTTAAGAGAGGGTCAGTGCTGGGTGGTTTCTGGCAGTGCCCTCCAGCCAGATGGCTTCCTGGGGAGTGAAGGGCAGGAAGGGAAGAGTGCAAGGGATCAGCATCTCTGTGCATAACTTCTGCTGACATTTGTACCCTGTCTGATCTCACACTTGCTCTACTATCCCTTCCCTTTCTCTGTGCATCCCTGCTATGCCTAGTGCCTCTACTCTGAACCAGGCAGAGGGGAGGGGAGAGGATCTTTGTCACCAAGGGGACAGGGAATTTGCCACCATTCTGGTATGTGCAATCCATTTCTCTGCAGCTGGTGGTGAAGAGATGGGTTCCTGGGGGTGCAGCCACATCCTTTCCACCTGCCAAAGGACAGCATGGTAACAAAATGCATCTTGAGTATGCTGTCCTGGCCACAGCTCCCCTGACCCAGCTAGGGTGCTGGTGTCCTTCCTTCGTTCTTGTCAGCTGGCACAACAACAGCTGATCCCTTTGAAAGCGCCGTGGGTCAGGAGCTCAGCAGCTTTGTGCTCCCACAGAGCTCTTTGTGCTGCACACATTATGATCTAAATCCTAGATTAATCCTGCAGTATTAGTGGAGCTCTGGGGGCTGGAGTTTGCCTTCATCGCAGACCTGATTCACTTGCACAGAAGAAACTGAAAGCAAAATGTGTGAAACCTGGGGCAGGGAGTGAGGACAGTAGGAGGATGCTGTGGTCCGCATGCTATTGGTCAGTGTCCCACTTTGCTGGCCTTTCCATCACTGTGTGTGTGGTGTCATTCAGGAGAACTGAAAGCACCGGGACCCCTGAGACCTGTGCCTCTTTGGTGCAGGCTTTAGCACGGAAACAACCTGAGCAGTAGAGAGCTGCCTGGCCCCTGGAAATGCAGAAGCTATCAAGGCTGGGCACAGCTGACAGCAGCACAGGACTGGGGGGCTGGCATCCAGCTGGGGGCTGTGGGTCCTACTTGACTGGGAGGGCTGGGCTGGTCCCTCACTTCGCTCCAACACAGTCAGCCCAAGGTGTCTGTGCCTCTCTGCACTGGGGAGCCTTGGGTTTCTGTGCAGCCCTGCTTATGCTGGGACTGGTATGTGCTGAGCGTGCATGTCCTCAGCTACAGCCCTCACATTGCAAATGTGGGACTGTGGAAGAGACTGCACAGTGGGACTCCAGCTCTTTCAAACAGACCACTACCATCCCTGCACGGGCCAATCTTCCACCCTTATGTCGAAATAAGTTAATAGGCCTCAGCAGTTTGAAGCCACAGGGGCCTCCTCACTGCAGGGCCCATTTTCCCATCAGGCAATGGAGGCTACATTCAGGCACTTAATTTAAACATGGTCACCTCTCTGCATAGCCACAAAGCTGTAGCTGCATGCTGGTGTAGGCTCCCTGCAAAGCTGAAGAAAACTGAAGGAGGATGCTTTTGCCTGCATTATCCCATGGCTCAACATTCATTGTGGGAGTGGGCTGAGTTTCTATGCCTCCCCAGGCTGCTTCCACCTGCCTGACCAGAGCCGCCTTGGCAGGGCAGATGGAGGCTGTAGGCAGCTTCAACACAGTGTGCCTACAGAGTGGCCTCAGATGGATCCATTCCTCCTTCTCCTAGGTAACAGATGAGTCACACTAGGAGGAAGCTGTTTGAAGGCTGCCCAGTGAGCATTCCATCTTTTGGATGAAAACAGCTGATGCATATAATTTATAAAGGACCTGCAAATTCCCAAGGGGGCAGCTGGGGACTAGAGGAAAGAAGAGCTATATTTTCTCTCATTTCAGTAGTAGTTCTGTTGAGTTGAGGAAGTTGCATGTCAGGAAGTTGCTGCTCTGAAGGGCAGATTGCGTGGAAACAAAGCTCTGACCCTGCCTGACTGAGGCTGGCACCCAGACAACAGCTCCAGTGCTGGAGACACTCTGCTCAAGAAATGTACGTGACCCAAAGGACAGTGTAGGCCTGTTTAGAACATCTGATCTCCTTCTCACAGTGCCTTTCTGGTCTTAAAAGACAGCTTCCAAGTGTGCTATGTGCTGTTACCTGCTCCTCCATCTCAAAATACCACTGCCAAAGGACTAAGGGAGCTTTCTGTGTCTGCAGAACTTACCCATTTCCCAGAGATATTTTGAATATATTATGTTCCATGGATTTGAGTAAGATAAAGCCTGAACTACTGTGAAAAAGGGGATTTGCTCTCGTTCATTTGAGTGGTTTTTAAACCTTTATCTCTTGTTATTTGTTTTAACAGACTGGAGATGTCATAGAGCATTTCCTCCTGTGTGTTGTTCAGCATGGCATTAAGAGATTCAGATGTGCTGGCTGAGCTCCATAAAGTTGCAGATACCTGCCTTGGTATCATAACTAATTTTGGCATGAAGGGAAACACAGTGTTACCTCTCAGCAGAGAGGCTGTAGTTCACAAACACCCTGTGTTGAGCCATGAATAGATGAAACAATCAAAGAAAGAAAGAAGAAAACAAGCCCCAGAACTCCCAGAACTTTCAGCTCCTGTGACAGGTGCTGTGGATGCAGATCTTCCTGCATCTGCTTGCAGGATACAGCTGGCGACTCAGGTTCAAGCCTTGGTACTGCCATAGAGAGATGACATTGGCAGTCACTACGTAGCATATGAGTGTGTGCTACAAAATAGGCCAGGTTAAAAAGGTCATTTCCCTCTGCCAGGCCTCCCTGCTGCCCCAACCCTGCTCCCTGAAGGAACTTGGATTTTTTTTGATCTTTCTTACATGCAGTTTTCTGTTTATGCCTCACTCATGCTTTGCTTCTTATCTCTTTGCAACCACTTGTAGTATTTTTCACTCCTACCTGAGCAATCCTAGCTAAACCCGAAATTTGTTGATTATATTAGTGGGTTGTTCTCTCCCAAAATGCACCTTCAGCTTGAATTCTGGTTAGTGCTTTGCTGTCTGCCTAGTCCAGGTCTGCAGTACTTAGGTTAGTTCTCCCTCCTTTTCCAGGTGTCGTATGCTGTTCTAGCCTCAACCCTCTTATAAACCAGACCAATCAGGACAGATTTATACCTGAAATTTTGGATTGTATCTTAAAAACCAGACCTGGGCATCATGTGCCCATGTATTGTAGTGAAAGCTCCTGTGTGTTCATAGTTCTTAGGTAGTAAATATCAGTGACCACCACTTGTCCCTATTGCTTTTCCCTTTCTTGACACTCTTTGTCATCTGTGATTTTCACTGTAACAATCTGATATTACATTTTTCTGTAATACTCATAAGGATACTCAACTGTTCTGCAGAGAAATTGGTCTTGCCTGACATTACTCAAATTGAAGAACAGCTGAGTGACATCAGGTGCTCAGTGCCATGTCCAGTTGAGGTTTGAATTCATCCAAGGATGGAGGATCCTCAGTATTGCTATGTCCTTGTCCTTGCACTGTGATAATGAAGCAGCCTTTGTCCCAGTCCTTCCAGTGCCAGATGGATGTGCACTGGCATTTCACTGAGGGATTGGATTCAGCTGGGATTGAGGATGGGGATGTAACTATCATAGTCATAAATGTTTATGAAATCTTCACTTCCTGGACATACCACCCTGAGTATCCTCACCTTTTCTTTGCCATGGCACTTTCCCCAGAAATAGTATCTTCAAGAAGAATAATTGCACTTCTGTTTGTGTTTTGATGAAAGAATGAATCTTTAGTAGATAACCTCTCTGCAACAAAGAGCAAATGGTAAATGTGCTAAAGTAAATGGTCACTGTCATTGTGACTGCCTATCATCTGTTATCAGGGAAGGTTCAGGAAGGGTCAGTGCTTTCTTGGCCAGGAAGGCTCACAGATGGTGATGGGGATAAGCTCCACCTCCTCTTTTCCATTTTAGGAAGACCTTTCACAGGAAAGCCTTGCTCCTGGCATGGTCTCTGGGAACAGCATTGCAGACAGCTTTTGGGATGATCTGTGGGTTGTGCCACCCTGTAGCCAAGAGAGCCTGGTGCATGCAGACAGCATTTTTCATCCCCCAAGTCATTCAGTGTCTCTGTCAGAAACCAAGTCGTAGAGATAGTAAAGATAGGGCAGAAGTAAAGGAAAGAGTTGGAATGAGAACATGGTTGGAGTGCCTCTCTTACTGCCCTTCTGGTAAGAAAACATTTCTGTACGTGGAGAGATAAAGACTATTGCCTGAGGAAAAGACTAGGAGAGTTTTCTGAGACACAAGCTTAGCAAGCAAGGGAACCCCTGTTCTGTTCTCCTGGACATCCTGACTTGGTCCTAGCAGAGCCATCCTGCCATCTGTGCTTAGACAGGGATCTGCACCGGGTCTGTCTGTTTGGGGGCAGAGATGTCTCCATGTCCTGTCCCTTTCCTGGCCAGACAGTGTGTTGGGACCTTTTCCTTCCCTTCATGGCTTCCCTCTGGCTCTAGGGAGTGTCCCCCTCCAGCACGGGACTGGCAGATTAAGCAGAGCAGGCTTGTGAAGAGCAAGTGCTCCCTGGCAGGTGGGCAAGGGGAGAATGGGCCTCTGGCAGCTCAGGGGATACTGCAGGCTTTTGCAAAGTATTGGTAGGCATGTGAAAGGTGGCTCTTCAAGGTGTAACAGAACAGAGTCAAGGCATTCTCTCTTTCCTTGTGGACTGTGAACACCATTGAACTTGTGTGTGTGATGCAGTGGAGTCTGTGGTCAAGCTCAGCTGTGTGTGTCTGTTGTAGGGTTCAAAGCGAGTCCTGAGGTCAAATGAATACGTCCTCCCGCCTGGAGGCCTGATGGAGACCGAGCTGGAGCTGACCTTCTCACTGCAGGTACCTGGTGTTGCCTGGTCCCCTGGGCTCCCTTGCCTGGCATTTTTCAGCAAGCACGACCTTAGGGCTAAGTGTGAAAGGCACAACCTCTGTGGAGAGGCCTCCTGTGGTTGCCCAAGCCCAGATCATAGCAGAACAGATTCCTGCTGCTGGCCAGCTGCTCCATTGCTCGAGATTGTTTTGCTGGGTATTAGGATTTGGAGGATGATGGATAGGTGCAGGTGGTCTTTGAGGGGCAGAGTTTTCTACCTGTGTGTCCTGCTGAGCCTTGCCCTCATGGTGCCATCTTCTGTGTGCTTCCCTTCCCCAGTACCCACACTTCCTCAAGAGAGATGGCAACAAACTACAGATCATGCTGCAGCGGAGGAAGAGATACAAGAACCGCACCATCCTGGGCTACAAGACCCTGGCAGTGGGAATCATTAACATGGCTGAGGTATAGGGTGCTGGGAACAGACGGGAGTCCCATGTGGCCTTCTTGTGTCAGCGCTGGGCAGGGAACTGGGCTGGCAGGCAGGGTCTCATTGCTGTGAGTGTTCTGGCTTGCTGGCAGGCTGTAATAGAGAGGGGGTGGACTGCCAGCTGCAGTTGTGTCACCCTGTCAGGGATCTTGTCTGTCTCCCTGTCTAGGTCATGCAGCACCCGACAGATGGCGGGCAACTTCTGGGCCTCCACAGCAACATGAAGGATGTGAATATTCGAGTGGCTGAAATCAGCATCTATTCTTTGTCCAGTCAGCCCATTGACCATGAGGATGGGAGCGTCCCCTCGGGTCCTAAAATCAAAGCTTCAGGTGTGTTTAGTGCTCAGGCCTGAAGGCAAGTTTTTGGGACACGGGTAATGAACCGAGTGTGTCCCCCAGCACTGCCAGCAATGCCACGCCTTTCACTGGAGCCATGACAGGCATCATGCTTAGCTGGGGCATTTGCACTGTCTGCTTTCAGATCGCTCCCCAGACATTGATAACTACTCTGAAGAAGAAGATGACAGCTTCTCCTCAGAGCAGGAAGCCAGTGATGATGCTGTGCAGGGTCAGGTAAGGGAGGCCTGGCAAGATGCCTTATAGCCTGGTCCTGTTTCAGGGACAAGAGACAGGGGTTGAGGTTCTTGATCACCCTGAGCACTCTCATCCCCTTGTAATCATTTGGCACTGATTCAGATGGCAGAAAGCCATAATACCTGACAGCAAAAAGAACTATGGGCTGCTATCAAGTCCACGGTGAGGCAAAGGAGTTTGGAGAGCCATAGATCTCACCCATCCGTCTTTGGAGCTGCTGGTCTGCAGCAGAAAACCCCTGCTGGGCCCCCTCCATCTTGCAGGTTTTCTCCCTTCTCCCTGTGATAACATGTCAAAGACTCCTCACTGTCTGAGAGAGAACAGGGATTTTAGGAAGAAGTACTGTCTAGGACTGAAAATGGTCAGAGGTGGCAGACCCATCCCAGCCCTGTGATGAGCTGTATCACTGCTGTTTGCTGTTCTCTTGTTGTGGTGCCTGTACTTGAGGCCACAGAAAGCCTTGTGGTAGTGTACTGATAAAGCACAGGGACAAACCCCTGTTCAGGGTTGTTATAATCTGCGGTAGCTGAGGTTCTTGTTAATAGATGCCTTGGGGCAGATTAGAGTGAAACAACACTGGATGACCAGTGTTTATAAATATATATCTATATGGCAGGTTTATTTCAGAACAACTTGGTTGCAATGGAAAGGAGGTATGTAACCATTTTGGTTTTACTACCTATAGTAATACAACAGCATAAAAGTATAAACATATCACTTCACAAAATATATCATTTAACAAAATATATAAGGAAAAGAAAGAGTGGTAAAGAAACATAAGAGTAGATAGTGGAAAGATATCACCACCCATGGATTCAGACTTGATTGGTCGAAGTGATGGCCACAGTCTTGATGGGGGAAGATCCTGAAACAGAGAGTCCAATAGTTAATATACATTCAGGTTTAGGTGGGAGTGCCCAGATACCTTCCCTGGAGCTGGGAGTTTTACACTGTCTGGTATAACACTGTGGCTCTGTTGCAACACTGGATTAGGTGCAGTCCTCTGGTAAAAGGCCTCAGAAGTGAGTCTGGGGGTGCTTCGGGGGGTCTTTGATAGTCTGACACCTTCTAAGACACGAGAGCTCTCTCACTTCACTGTAGCTGAACCAGTTATGCCCCATCAGAAGGGATGAATACCCTCAGGCCTAAGGGTGGGGGGGGATGGGGGAGGAAGTTTTACACCTGAGCCAGTTGTGTAAGGGAGGACGTTGGCCCTATAAAAAGCATTATCCTACCCAACAGGATCTGCTTTTTGTGGCCTCTTCATTTATCTGGCTCAAAACCCAGCTTGTTGCTAAACTAAGGTTGGTTTATTGTGGTCAACCTCTGGTGATGGGTGCTCACCCTTCTGCACCTAAGCTGTTTTTATGCAGATCAGAGGTTTCTCCACCACACATCCAAAAATTCTCCCCTTCAGTTTGCTGGGCCTCAGCAAAGCACATGCTGCTTTTGCAACTGGAAATTTATTTGAGTCATTAACCATTAACATTTCAGTCTCTCACAAGGGTCCTCCAGACTACCTGTCCCATCATGCTGGGTTAATGCATCAGGGGCCCATGTCCCTGGGAGTTGTACATATTGTTAAGGGTAATGCCTGGAAAAAATGGCTTTTTGTCATTCATGTGCTGTGCCGTCTGAGCTAACTCTGGAGAGGGGAGAGCATGAGAACAACACGAGGGTCATGAGAAGGCTGTCTTTCCTCTTAATCTTGCTGATACATTCCTCTTTGGAGGGGCGTGGGGACAGAAGTGCTGGGAAGCAAGGTCTGAAGGGAGACAGTGCTAAGGAGAGAGAAGGAGCTTCATAGAGGGAGGTAGCAGAAGTGAGAAACAAGGCTTTGGGAGCAGAGTGGAACAAAGCTTTTCAAAATGGAAGGCAAATGTGGATCAGGGGATCTTGTAGGAGGTGCTGCTCCCTGAACTTAGTTGTTCTGATGTGCTATGACTTTTTGCCTGCAGGATCTGTTTGATGAAGAAGATGACTTGAGGAAAACCAAGAAGGCCAGGAGGAAAATGATCCGAACCACATCAATGACCAGAGTAACATCAGCATTTACAACGCGATCAAAGGGATGGAAGGGATTCGCTTTCTCCCCTCCCTGAAGGCAGTGAAGGGTGTTGGGAAGGGGACATGCTAGTTAACGGCTAGCTAATGGCTAGCGCTTGCCATTAATGAGCTAGCTTGTTGCTCAGAGTTGTAACCCAGTTCATGTGTTCAGCCTGGGTTTTTATCAGTGGTGATCTGTATGCAGCACAGCTTTGACCTGCTCCTGTGACATGGTCTCTTTCCTTTCTTGAGGAAGGGGAAGGTAGACACAAGGAAAGGTGAACTATTAGCAGCTCCTCTGCATGTCTGCAGAAGGGAGGAGCTGCTCTGCCAGACCCTTGCTCTCCAAACTTCTCATCCCTGTTGACTTCAGCCCTGCAGATCCCTGGCCACCTTCTTTTCTTGCTTGAAGGCAGTATTGCTCAACCAGATGATTTGGGGAGAAACAGGATTTAAATGAAGTGCTATTCCAGCCTGTAGCAAAGAAAGTATGAGTCCTTGCATCCTCCCTCATGCCCAGACAGTGACTTCTTGGGGAGTACAGAGGTAGTCCAAGTCCTACAGCAAATTTAAGGAGAGAGAGAGCAATCATAGCTGACCTTGGACCTCTGGACCCAGAAGGGATCTGACAGCATGTTAGAGAGAATAACCATGGCCTGTATGTTACTCAGCTTGGAATGTGGTTCGGTAGTTTTGCTGATCTTTTTCTCTTCCCTTCTTTTGTTTCAGCAACCAAACTTCAAGCAGAAATTTGTGGCTTTGCTGAAGAGGTTTAAAGTGACAGAAGAGGTAAGAAGCAGTAGGGCTACCCCATCTGGCAATGTCTCCTGCAAATGTATCGGTGTCAGAGTGCAGGTTCCCACTCATGCACACAAGGCTTATGAGCTCAGGGATGTGCCAAAGGTGGTGTGAGACACAGCAGAGACTAGGCCTTGGCTTTTCCAAAGCCTTCTGCCTCAAGAAGGCAGCTCTGAGCCTTGTGCTCAAATCAAAAAGCACCTTCCTTTTGGGGGGTGGTGCCCAGGGAAGAAGAGTGCTGTCACACACTGGCTCTGCACTAGGAGCTGGCATTGTAGGGGCAGTCTTGTCCATGACTGACAGCAGGCTAACATCAGCCCGTGGATTGCTTGTCTTGGCTGACAGCCCAGGCTAAGTGTGCAGCACAGCCAGTGAAGGTCCTCCCAGGTGTCTTAACTGCCAATAAGTATGATGGGTTTCTGAGACTCCTTTGGATGTCATGCTCCTGGCCCAGTGACAATGTCACTGGATACTTCCACAGCCTGGATTTGCCTCCCTGAGGTGGGAACAGTGCCATGGTGTGCCTCAGGACTGTCAGGCAGCTTGTATGTGCCTGTTCTGGGATGCAGGTAACTCCATATCTCTTCACTGCTCTTTGGGCTTGATCCCACAGGTCCTGGACTCTGACCCTGTAGATCAGACCCAGGAGGCAGAAGAAGACTTGGGCTTGCTCTATGACAGCTTGGAAGAGTGCAACAACAGTGACAGTGGCCCAGAGATGGAGGACAATGAGAGTGTGCACAGCACACCCAAGCCCACCCTGAGGTAAGGGTTGCAGGGAGTCCCTGGCCAACAGCACAGTCTATGGGACCTGAAGAAATGCTCTCCGACACCTTTCTGTTGCTTGGGCTCATGCAGGCATTGTCTTGTCTCCACTCCCATTGCCATCTTCTGTTGGCACCCCGGCTCCTCACTCAAAACTGCCCATTAAATCTGGCTTCCATCACATATAGTCTCATTTATTTTTCTGCCAGCCCAGCATCTGACACTGATCTGCTGGATGAGTGCTATTTAAGTCCTGGCTGCTCCCAGCTCTCATAATTTTCTGCCGACAATCCTGGTGTTCTCTGGGTTCTCCACACTGAATGATGCCTGTCTTTGTAACTGCTTGGACCAGTCTTTGTGAGATGTGCATGCTGTGTTCCCACCCTTTGTGGAGATGTGACTAGCAACCATCAGCACTGTTCCTCACCACACTCCCCAGGCACTGGTGACTTGCTCTGCTGAGAGCTGCTGACATAGTGCAGCGGTTTTTGGTGGACCATGCGGTGAAACCAGGCTTTGCTCCCACGTAATCTGTTCTCACCTGGCCTCTCTGCTCATGGCTCTTGTGCTTTTGTGCTGTCTTTTTGTGAAAAAGTTGTCTTTTACTGTCTTTCTACTTGACTGCGTCATAACACACTGGGTCTCTTGTAGTCAAGCCAAGCTCCCTTGGCACTGTTATTTCTATAGTTTTTATGTAGAGAATCACAGAATCATAGAATAGCCTGGGTTGGAAGGGACCTGAAAAGTCATCTAGTGCCAACCCCCCTGCCATGTAAAAATATATATATGTATATATGTGTGTGTATATATGTGTATATGTATATATATGTACATATATGTATATATATAAAATATATGATTTTGAATAGTTGGTATCCCTGCTGAAGGTACACAGCAGGGATGGTTTGCCATAGGCAAACTGTTTGAAATTAAATCTGCTGGATTCTGGAACCCATGGGCCACTTGGGAAATAACAGGAACATGACAGAAGTCTGGTTTTCCACAAACTCACAAGTCATTGTGAAGGGAACAGTGGGCACATGGGCAAGCTGCTTAAGTGGTCTGCTTGGACTCCAAAAGGAGTTTCACATGGTCTCTCATCAAAGGAGACAAAGGTGCTGTGTGAGAAAAAGAAAGGTCTTTCTGTGGTCAGGTAATGGTTTATGTATATAAACGATGTGAAACTGTAAGAAAAGTTTATTGAGAGTATTTAAATGTAAGACCCCCACCCTGTTTCTGTGAGTGCCTACTTGCAAGCATCTGGTCACTGGAACAGCATTCCAGAGTTTGTGCTGGTACCTGCCATTACAGTCTTCCTGGGGTGTTTGGTGCTGTTTCTGGAAGGACAGCCTGTTGGGCTCTGAGCTGTTCTTCATCCTGTTCACAAAGTGTCCCTGGCTTGGTTTGGTCTCTAGTGCCTCAGTTTCTGGCAGTGCTGAGTGTGTGTGTATTCCCTGAATTCACGTTACTGGGACTGTATTTTTTCTAAGGAGATATGGAAGCCGCCTGCCAAGGTATTTCGGGTAGACTTCGTGGTTCCCAAGTGCTAAGTAGCTTTCTCAGTTGGTAAATTATGGCCCAGCCTGTAAATTTGAGATGATCCTCACGTTGGATTTCTTGTCACAGACTGCCTTGCTAGACACTCTGAAGGTCTCTGAGCAGCACGGGCATTAATGGTGTGAAGTGGACAGTGCTGGGAGCTGATCCTTTTGATCAGCCAGCGAGGCCGTGCGGCATCAGTTTGCTCCTGCTCTGGGGAAAAACCAGAGCTGAATCCAAGGCTGTCAGGCAGGACCTCAAGTCAGACGTCTTGAAGAAAGGTCAAAGGTGAAGGAGCAAATGGCTTCATAGATGACTGGGAAAATGGGTGGGGCAAGGGCGGCTAAATTAATTTAGAGCAGAAGGAGGCTGTGCAGAAGGGCTGGTCTTTACCTAAATCTCAGCGTGCTGAGATGTGGGTTCAGACATGCCTATAGAAGGAGAGCGTTTAAACTGCAGAGCAGGAAGTTAGAGAAGAGCTCTGTGCTTAGTGTGACATCCTCAAGGGAAGAAAGTTTCTGAATTGCAAGTGAGAGAGGGCACAAACAAACACAGCTTTCATGAGGAAAGGGGAAGACAGCCCAATTTAAATGGAGTGTTGAAAGCCAGAGGAATTATAATACAATCTGAACACATCCAATGCCTAAGAAAAAGAAGGGAATGAAGATACCAGTGACACCAAGGGTATGTCACATTCTGGTGGGATTACTTGGGACAGTGTAGAGGAATATGGAAGAGATGCTGACTGAGGGGTGAACTATTAGAAAACTTACATGTTCTTCTGGTTTGACTTTTAAGTTACTAATATAGTGTGTATGGATTGAAATTTCTGGCTGGGAAAGGCAAGTGTAGAGTAATGACTGTACAGGTGGTGACAATGCATGAGATTTTGTAGCAGAGAATGGAGGGGTAGAGAAAGAAGAAATATGTTAGTAAAAGGAGACATAATTTATACCAGTGTGACCTGGAGAAAATGTCCCACCAGGGCACTATTGTGACTTTAAACCTGAAGCATTGTTAAACGAACATGTGAAGCAACTGGTCACAGAGCCAGTGAGGGGAAAATCAAGCCTTGACTTTTCCCAGCCGGTGTATAAACACTGCTGCTGAAGAGCTGCTCTGTGTGGGAACCATCATTTATTTACGGAGATGGAATGTCCTTTTAGGAGCAGTAAAACCTGACAGACACTGTCATTCCTGGCAGTACAGCGTGCTGTATACAAGTGAGGAAGCATGCTAAAAGGAAAATAAAAGGAGCAGCCAGGATGTTCAGAGATCTGGAGGAATCTTGCAGGAAACTGCAGGTAGATCCTGATGAGGAAAGTAGGAAACAATGGAAAGAAATTCTGATGGAGTCCTATCAGAAGAACTTCTTTATATCTTATGCCTCTGTGGCCATCCCTGGAAACCCGCAGCCTGATATCCCCATCTGCACACTAGGCTAATCAGGAGAGTTGCCTAGTGGGAGTTAATGAGCACATACACATAGCTTAGAGGGAATCTAGCTCAGATCTCCTGCAGCAAAGTCACACATTGCAGCTGGATTCTGGTTGCTGTAAAGGTTGTGGGAAAACTGGCAAGTGGGATCCAGTGATAAACCCTGCTTGTTTCCTAAAGACTGGTCTTTGAGTGGCCCACAGGCTTCAAAAGGGGTCCTCGGCAAATAAATAATGTGTGAAAAAAGGATAACCAAAGGGGGAAGCTCACACGGTAGTGGCAGAGATTGTCCTGGCTGCCCCAAGAGAATTCCTGTGTGAACCATGGTGATTTGAAAACAGAACCTCGGAGTTGCACTCTGCAGCTCTACCAAAACATCAGCTCAGAGACCTAAAACTTGGCCAATTTAAGTACTTCACTATCTGAGGTGTGGTTATATGTGCAATACTGATCTTCAGAGCCTTGGGAAAGGGGAAGGCAGAAAGGGAAGGTGAGCACTGCAGCTGGAAGTGTGCAGCAGCAGCAGGCAGAGGCAAGGAGCCATCCATGGAAAAGGGGGAACAGAAGGGAAGGCAGCAGAAATCTGTGGAAGCTGTGATGGTGCAGAGGAGGCAAAGAGGTTCAGCGGCACGCTGGAGTTGTGGTGTTGACAGAGACCATATACCAATGAGGTGGGGCAAGGTGGCACTGCAGGGGTAGGGGATCACCTGAGGCAGAAAGCACTGTGAGACCCTGCCTCCAGCTCCCTGGGGTCACAGGAGGCACTGCGGGCAGGTCTGCTCCTCAGCTGTGCATTGCCTGGACTCTTGGCTGTCTGGCCCTGTGTCCCACTGGGGACCTCTCCACAGAGCTCTGCTTGGGACAGGCCGGTGGGGGTGTGCTGGGATCATGGTGACTTTGTTCCTCTCTTATTCCTGCCTTTTTCTCTCCCGTCTGTCTGTCTGTCCGTCCGTTCGTCTGTCTGTTTCTCTGCAGGCGTTTCTTTGAGGGAGTCTCTCATTCTGGTTCCCAGACTGAGATCGGCAGTCTGCACAGCCAGAAAGGGCAGGATCAAGAGTCGGGCAGCCCTGTGAGTTACACCACCACCACCACCACCTCTTGCCCCTTTCCCTCCCCAGCTAGCCCAGCACCCCCACAGTGCCTGCACTCTGAGACCACAGCTCCTGGCAGCACCTGCCTGGGGCTGCTCCTTTCCTTCTTTCCTCCTCTTTTTCCCAGCACAGGCAGACAGGTAGTGATGGGGGACATCCTCTGGGGCCGGTCCCAGGGGGATGCCGGGCTCCCCTGTGGGAGCATGTGTTCTGTGAGGCCAGGTGTGGGACACTGGCAGCTGCCCTGCTCTGTTTGCTCCATCCTGCTCTGACCCCACTCCCTGTCCCCCAGGGCGAGGCAGACAAGCGGAAGCCAGGAGCACAGCGACCACAGGAAGAGCCAGGAACTGAGGTCCCTGCAGTGGTGAGTCTAGGCTATGGGATGTGGGGCTCTCTGAGACCCCACCTTGCTTTCTGGAGTACCTGGGGTAGCTACCAGCTTGGGAGCAGGGCTGGGAAGACAAGTAGATTGTGCTGGAGAGCAGCAAGAGTTGAAGGAGCTTTAGAGTCTGGAGGAGGTGCAGGCCAGCCCTCCTGAGGCCCTGTAGCCTTGGTGCTCCAGGGGGGCCACCAGGCCACTCTTTATGATGGGCACCCATGGGTGTAGGGCTGCTCCCTGTAGGAGCATGGAGAGCAGTGTGTATGAAGTGTCTGTGTGTGGCCCTCAGGAGCTGGCTGCAGAGGAGCCGTGTTCCCGGCTGGCCCCCGCAGAGGCTGCCATGAGGGAAGGCAGCATGGACCGACTGGCCCAGCTGGGCCCTGGGACCAAAGCCGAGCTCCCCAGTGCCGTATCCCCCAGGTAAGGCAGGTCTGTGCCCCCTGCCAGGGCTGAGCAGGCTCACACTGGCTCTCTGAGTGGGGGTTGGTGGAGATGAGATTTCCTCAACAGTTTTTCCTCTCCTGTTTCTCACTCACAGCAAGGCAGAGAGCAAGCAGTTGTGGCGTCCCCGCAGCACCTCTGTGAAGGACCGGCAGAGCTCAAAGGGACAGGGTGGCCGTGCCAGCAGCCTGGACAGTGAGAGCTCTCCAGACTCATGGCATAACACCCAGGTGAGGCCCTTGGGAGCCATCCCACCTGGAGGCTTCTCACTCGAAAACCCTGCCAGGTCTTCAGCCATGGGCAGCGTCCAAGGCAGCCACCTGGCATTAACCTTTGTGGTGATGCTGTCACAGGTGCCCCGAAAGTCTGTTTATGACCAGCTGAACCAGATCCTGGTCTCAGACGAGCAGCTTCCCGAGAGCATCGTGCTGGTGAATGTTGCTGAGTGGCAGGGGCAGGTGAGTAGGTGTGATGGGAGCTGGAGGCATAGGGGCAGCTGTCAGCAGGATGGATTCTCCCAGCCATGGCAGGGTGTCCTAGGGAAACTGGCACCAGCTATGCCCTCCTCTCCCCCAGTGTGGCCCTTCCTTCAGGGAGACAGTGCCTGAGCACAGACATGGTTCTGAGCCACATACACAAGAGTCAGGTGTGTCTCCCCCGTCATGTAGCATCGCTGGATCCTCAAAACATGATGTCCAGATCAGTCCCAGAAAGGCTGGCTAGTGGACTGTGCCTCAGGCCCTCACTGCTTGGTCCTTGCTCCCAGGAACCTCACGGGTCAGAGCTTTTTTTGGATTCCCTGGCAAAGGGCTCCCTTCTTCTGTGGGCACCAGGCCCTGGGAAGCAGCAGAGGTATTTCCCACTGAGAGACCGAAGAGTGTGTCACCTGCTACTCCCAGGGAGCATTAACTACATCATCAGAGCTGGGGTCTCTGGGCAGGGTTGGGTGTGAGGCCTTCCTGCCTCATTTCTGTGTGAGGAGGAGACCCAACACCGGCGTCCCCCATACCTGGAGCGCTAAAGCTTTTAGGGAAATGTACATGTATGCAAACATACAAACAAGCAGTTAGATAAAACACTTGTAAGACCCTTTCAGGATCCTGCAGCTACATCTGACGTCCAGAAATGGTGCTGGAAAATCTTGTGGCAGAAGAAAGGGCTTCTCAGTGAGAGGTGGTGGAATATTGTCTCAGGCCATGCATTCTTGGCTTGTTCCACTTGTCCTCGATAGGGAAAAAAGGGTCAATGCCCACTCCCAGAACCAGTCCTGGTATCTTCTTAGCCCCCTTGTCTGGCTTGACTGCCTATTTTACCACTGTTGAACTGCATGTAGACACCTGATTTTGGAGTGCCACAGTGGGAGACAGCAAGAGGGGGAAATGAGCAGAGGCCGACTGAGCCTAGCGCTGGGCCCCACTGTGGCATGGCAGGATTTAAATCAGAGGGTCCCTGGACCAAACTGCTTATCTCAAGGAATACAGTATGGTACTTGGGACGGTTTTGCCCTTGTCATGGCAAGGGTGGTGGCTGCTGTGCTCAAAGGTGAGAGCAGGGGGCTGGCTGGCCCCTAGAGCAGAGCTGGGAGGAGCAGGGTTGCTTGAGATGCAGCTGTGAGTGACCTGATGGTGTTGGCCTCCTTCCACGGCATGGGTGGGGACAGGTGTCCCAGCTCTAACCTAGGGAGCACAGGACCCAGGGCAGGCATGGGGTGGTGCTGGCCAGCACAGCCATGCCTCCAGGGTGCCTTAACCTGAGCTCTCTGCATTGGCAGTACGTGAGTGAGCAGCTCCAGGCGCACAAGCAGTTGGTTGTATCCACCTGCTCCGTGGCGGACATCCAGGCAGCCTTCAACACCACTGTCTCCCGCATCCAGCGATAGTGAGTACAGCTTGGGCTCAGCCTGAGGGCACTGTATGGATTCAGAGAAGGGCTGGGTATGGCCCTGGCTCCCCAGGGTGCATTAGGACCTTTTGGGGGTTGTGGACACTGCTACAGAAACAAGTGTAGACCCTGGGGAAGGTGGGGGGTACCGGTACTGCTTTTCCCATGGCAGCGCACACCAAGCTGGATATTCTCAGTGATGGGTTTTTCTGTTGGCCTGGCCGGGCATGTCCCCTGGCCCACCTACTGAGCCACTGCACATCTCTCACAGTCTCCTTTCCTCTCCCTTTGGCAGCTGTAACTGTAACTCCCATATGCCTCCCCCAGTGAAGGTGGTGGTGGCAGGGGACCAGAGCTACCTGAGTGTTGTCCTTCGTTTCTTTGTGGAGCAACTGGCCAGCAAGACACCCGACTGGCTCAACTACCTTCGCTTTCTTCTTGTGCCACTAGGTGAGAGCCCCTGGGAGCCCGGCCCCAGGGCTGTCCTCTCCCACCTGCCCAGACTCCCCTGCCTGAAGCCAATGCTGCCCTTCTCTCCTGCAGGCTCTCACCCTCTGGCTAAGTACCTGGCCTCGGTGGATAACAAATACAGCACTCTCTTCCTGGACACAGCTTGGCGGGAGTTGTTCAGCAGGGCTGAGCCGCCCACCGCAGGTGAGGAGCAGGGCAGGCTGGTGTCAGCAGTGCCCTGAGGGGAAGCCCAGCTGCCATCAAGGTCTTCACAACTCTTTATGCCCACAGACACTGTGGACATAGCAGGCCGTGTCGCCCAGTTCATCGCTGGAGCCAGCCTCTCTCACCAGCTCCCCATCTCTGAGGCCATGCTGACCTACAAGCAGAAGAGGTTAGTCTGGCCCCAGGGCGCATGTCCTCCCTCATGCGGCTCCGGTCTGGGACGTGCCCAGGACAGGGATGAGGGACACAAGGGACAAGTGAGTGAGGCCCTGCATTCCACTGACGAGCAACATGGTGCTGAGGGGAGCTGGGGTCCCACGGTGAGAGGCTTGCAGCACCATTCCGTGTCACCTCCTGGTGTGCTTGGCCCCTCCAGTAGCTGTGACTGTGACAACCCCAATGGTGGGGACCAGCTGCCAGGGCTGGGATGGGCTGGGCGGGGCTGCAAGCTGGTACTGTGCTGCCCGGGGGTTGATGCTCATGTTCCAGCTGCACTCTCACCTCTCCCTTCTCTTGGTTTCTGGCACCCAAGGAAGAGAAGTCTCTATTTTGATTTTTATATCAGGTATTGGCTTGTGCTTGCTGTGCCGCTGCCTGGCCCCTCCCTGCCTTTCCTCATGTGCGTCCATCCCTCTTGCTGTGCAGGGGAGCCGTGACCCCACAGTGGGGCAGGGCTGCCCTCCCGCATGCAAGCCCTTTCCCAGCACTGGAGGGGACAACTCCTTGCCTCCTTGTGTAGTGTGCCCTGTGCTGCCATGTTGGGGACAGGGGGTCTCATGGGAGGGAGGGTAGAGGAGATGGTCCTAGTGGATATGAGCCAGCATTGAGCTCTGCAAGTGCAGGGCTGCCTGGGCACAAGGTTAGTAGTCGCATAGCAATCAGTGCTCAGCACACCCAGACCCTGACCAGCCTCTCTTCCTTCTGCAGCCCCGACGAGGACTCCTGCCAGAAGTTTGTCCCCTTTGTGGGGGTGAGTGTGTTGAGGGGCCAGCAGGGGCTGAGGGGAGAGGGGCAGTGCACAGCCCTGCTGATGGCTGGGTATCCTCTGACTTGTCTGTCCTTGCAGGTGGTGAAGGTGGGTCTGGTGGAGCAGTCTTTCAGTGCCTCCGGTGAGTCCCTGGGAGTCCCCAGCTCTCTTTTCCACTCCAAGAGGCCCATGTTGGTGTCCCCCAACCTCTCAAACCCACATTTTTCCTCCCCAGTGGACTCAGATGATGCCACAGTCTGCACCCCCTCCCTGCTGAGCTCAGCACCAGCCTCCAGTGCAGCTGTTCCCTATGGCAAGGAGACCGTGAGCACCCCGCCACCCTCTCCATCCGTCAGCAGCGGCCTCTCGGGTGCTGGGTAAGAAAACAAGCCCCCCTCAGCCTGAGGCAGCGGGAGGGAGAGGAGCAAAGGCAGCACCTGTGTGCTGTATTTGCTGCTCATCTTGCCCAGGTCTCTGAGCCCTGGTGTGGAGGTGATGGGCCTGCAGGTGGACTACTGGACAACACAAGGGCTGGACAGGAAGAAGGAGGGTGACAAGCGGGAGACGGGTATCAAGAACACACTCAAGAGCAACTTCCGCTCACTCCAGGTCAGCCGCATCCCCAGCACAGGGGAACTGGTGCCCCCCAGCACCATGGCCATGACCGTGGTCACCAAGGAGAAAAACAAGAAAGGTAACCAAGCCCACTCGGGGGTGATCTCTGGCTCTGGGGCCACAGTCCTTTGCAAAAAGGGTGGGGGGAGCCTGCCGGAGGGCAGGGCTGAGATGTGGCCCAGCAGGGGTCAGTCAATGCAAGGGCTCCCATCCAGGGCCCAGTGGCGACATCCTAACGTCAGTTCTGTCTGGCCTTGGTCCCCAGTGATGTTCCTGAGCAAGAAACCAAAAGAAAAGGACTTGGAACCCAAAAGCCAAGTCATTGAAGGGATCACACGCCTCATCTGCACAGCCAAGCACCAGAACACCATGTTGCGAGGTGAGGGGAGGTACAAGCCCCATGGGGCTGTAGGGGGGCAGACCAGGCAGCACAAGCTGGCTATGGTAGGGCTGTACCTCACTGCACCCTCTCCTCTCAGTCTCCATAGATGGGGTGGAGTGGAACGATGTGAAGTTTTTCCAACTGGCAGCACAGTGGCCAACACATGTCAAGTACCTCCCTGTGGGCATCTTCGGCTACTCGAAGAGTGTGTGAGACATTGGGGCATCCCTGGAATGCAGCTGCAGTGGGTTGCAGGAGGAGACAGGGAGATGGACATGCTCTTGTCCCCATCTTCTGCAGACCAGTCCCTGCCTGCTCAGTGGTGGGGGATACCACACCTGCACCCTGTGGGCCAAGAGCCGTGAAGGTGAGGCCAGCGAGACCGGGTCCATGCACCCTCCAACACCAGCCAGGACACCATGCCATCTGCCTCCCGTGACCCCCAGCAGCAGCCTGGGACAAGGGTTGGCACCAGCCAGCAGGGCCCCAGGAAGGGCTCTGGGCCCCCCTCTCTGCAGATGCACCTGCCAGGCCAGCCCTGCAGCCAGCCAGGGCCCCAGCTGGGCTGGACCCAGGCAGCTTCCCCAGTGCTGCAGCCAGCCAGATTGCTCTGTGCAGGGGGCAGGTGCTGAGCAGGGCCCACCAACCCCTGTACCACCCTTGCCAGCCCCACTGCCAGCCTTGCACTGCTGTGCTGGCCCTGCCCTCCACAGCACAGCCTCAGCAGCTTTTCCAGTCCCCCTGCAGCCCTGCTGCTGAGGCTGTCCTCTTCATCTCCCCATCCCTTTCTAACCAGCCCTACCCCATGGTGCTGCCAGCTGGAGGTGTGGGTTGAGGGCACCTGAGTTTTTTTTTTTACAAGATTCTATTTTTTTTAAATTTATTGTATGGTTACTTCTCGGGATTAATTTTAATAAATTAATGCTGTTACCATTATGGCAGGGTATGTGTGTGTGTGTGTGTGTGTGTGTGCCCCGATGTCTGAGGGCATGACTGAGCACAGCTGGGAGAGAACAAATTTGGGCAGGGTGCAGCTACCTCCACCACTCCAGCAAGCATGACGTTCCCCTAAATGTCCCCTGAGCACAGCAACCAGGGGTATGACCTGGCCACACTCCCAGCCATGGCCCAGCTGAATTCCGACAGACTACAAGCTGAGACTGGGTGGAGCTTGGCTCATTTATTTAAATAAAACTCACAAGAGTTCAGGAAGAGACAGACTGGACCAAGCCCGAGTCTTCCCAGCCAGGTCCTTGTCTACCTGAACGTAGAAAAAGTCTGCCTCTTTTCAGCAGAGGCCAGGCTTGCTGTTGTCTTGATCTCTACAGTCTGGAAGGCAACCTGTGGCTGGACCTGAGAAGTGGGGAGTGTTGTGGATTCAGCAGAGATG
>VZRL01003044.1:0-95508 GCA_013397895.1 Origma solitaria | reverse complement strand
GCGCAGTTCCTGCAATGGAATTGCGTCAGTGGTCTTTAATGGACTCTAAGGGCTACTTTTGATGAAGTAATATGAGTCTTCCTCAGTGTGACCTTCTTACTTCGTTGGTTTTTGACAATACATTTGACCCTGGAAAACTCCCAATGCTCTCTTCTATTGCTTCTAAGTAGGTTGCATCTGGGCAAAATTTGTAACTGTCTAGGCTCTCCTTTGAACCTCTTTTCTTAAGATTATTAATTGTCAATTCTAAGCACAGCTGAGTAAATATCAAATAATCAAAGGGCTACTCTGCATTTAATCATTAATTTCTTTCTAGCTGAGTTCTGCATCTTTTTCTATTCTAGTTAATTTTAACAGAACTAACTTTTATCTAAAATCTCTACATTTAAATGTCTAAAAGAAAACCCTATGTTTCAAATCCAGGTGTGGAGACGAAAAATTGGAAGGGTCAGAACAGTTTGTCAACAGCATTTGAATGACAACAGAGGGGTTGTTTCCCCAGTAACAGGGCTGTGGCAAGTCCACAGGCTGAGCTGCCAAGTTCCAGCTGTCTTGAGAGAGAGGAAGGCAACAGCAGTGCTGGCACTGAACTCCCCTGGCAGGAACCTGAGCCAGTTTCTGCTTCTACAGGCTACAAGTGTTTTGCTTGCTGTTCAGCTTTGGGTTTTCCTGCAATTCCAATGGCAGTCAGCTTGATGCAGAGGGCATATGGCTGCAGCTACTAATTATTTCCCTTAATTTTCCAAGCACAAACTGTAACTGGGGCACCGAGGGGGCATAAATCCTAGGAAGGTGTGAGGGATGCATTCAACCCCCTTATGCAAACTAGCACTGGTGTGGTACAGGCTCCAAAGGACATAAAGCTTGAGCTGTGGCTGGGCCAAGAACTCCTACAGAAAACCTACATGGAAGCTTCATGTTTTTGGAAGCCTTTCTTTGGCTCAAAAGCCATCCCCAGTGAGCATATTCCCTGTGGAATTGCTGGTAAGTTTTGCTCAAATGTAGACTGCTCATCACTACTTCTGTTTCAATGCTTTATCTCTGGGTTGGACTAGAGAAGTAATTTTACATCAAAAAAGATCTGCAGGAAAAGCAGATAGTAGAAAATATCACTTAGCCCTCATAAGAAGGAATCCAAGTACATACAGTACAATGGAGAATTATAATTTTTTAGATCAGTCTGCTTGAGAAGCAACTGGACAATCATTAAAATCACCTCTGTAGTTCTCTGATCGCTGGTCTTATCTGCTTTTCAAAAGAGCACGTTTGACAGAGTTTATGACAATTCTCTGCTCCTAACCTGTTGCAGTCTGGTTCCCTGTTATCACATTGCCTCCTTCCTGACCCTTTCCAAAGCCACAAATTTCTCCTTTTAGACAATAAGAATTATCCTCCAAAAGTGAAGCACATTTGTAATTCAGGATTGCTTAAGAGCAAGCTGGCATGAGCTGGCTCAGTAAAAAGACACCTCAGTATCAGGCCCTTGTTGTACCCCATGCTCTATTTCAGTGCTGTCACTGCACTCTCCTAAGTTGAGCTGACCAACTCCAAATACAGAGTTCAAAATGAGATCATGATGTGTAACTTGATATTCTGGTGCATCTTCCCCTCTCCCAAACATGTCAAATTTATTCCTAGGGCAGTAAGCAAGAGTTTAAAACCATCTGCTCACACTTGTACCTCTCTGGGCCTCCTGTTCTATTATTTAAAAAAAAAAAAAAATCCAACCATTTGGTACTTTGCCTGCAACTTCAGACAATTCTTGCATTTATTCCACTGAATTTCATCAACAGGTTGGGGGCACAGCTTCTCAACAGCATTATATTTCCTTCTCGTTCTTCTTGTTTCTCCTCTAGTGCCTTAATGGAGCAATGCTGATGGCACCCTGTGAAAGAGGTCTTAGCCCAGCAATGGGACAGAAGTAAGATGCTCACACAAAAATTCATAGCTGCTGTGTTTCTCAGTCTCTTTGCTTCAGGGTGCAAAAATTCCTAGTAAAGGAAAGGGTCAAGAGGGCTGACCTAGGCTAGACAGAAGGACTGAAAGCCACCACTGTTAGCTGGACTCTGACAAGGAGATAAGCTAATGGGACCAAAGAGAGCAGTCGTTTTGGCCCTAAAATAACAGCTCCACCATCAGCAATACTTGAAGGAGGTGGTGATTTCTGAGGAACATGAGTGGGAGGGGAAGGAGTTTTGAATTATGAGTTAAACTGGGACCCAGAGCGGACAGATCTGGAATATCTGTGTGCTGCTACCAACATGGTCCTTTCCCAAAACCAGGCAGAACTTGTCTCTGCTTGTAGAGGCCAAGAAGGCTGCACCTTCAGCCAGCCTGCTACAGGAATAGCTGACATGCCCTGCTTTGTTTTTTTTGTTACTATGGACACTCTGATTCCTGCCAAGGACACACTCCCTACACCATCCAGAGGTACATGGTGTACCCTGGAGTACTAAGGCATTTAACTCCAGAAAAACCTGGGCTTTGCTCTAAAGTAGGTGAACTCCAGACAGTGTGACCCACTGGGTTATAATAATGGCTAAGCTTTATCTCCCCAAAATGTTTAATCTGATTAATTACTTTCTGAAGAGAGTAGCAAGGAATGGGAGTGACAGTATTAGGGAGGACTTTCATATCAATACAAGAGATAGCAACTAATGTTCTTAAGAGCAGTTTTTTGAAGGTATCTTTTTCAAACCATGACTTTATTAATCAGATAATACATCAACAGATCTATGACAGAGCTCAGAGAATCACAGGTGTTACTTGAAAGGTTCATCTCCAATAGCCTTTCTAGTTACAAGAGCAGTTGAATCATTCATCTTATTGCATGTAAAACTCTTGGTCTTTTAGTGCTGCTGTAGGTAGGTGGGAGAGGGAGAAAAAAAGTGGTAACAAGCTGGTTAAGCTTAAATCCAAGTAAAATGGTGGGTTTAAAATTTATGTGCACTGTGTAGCTCAATTCTTTTATTAATAAGACTGCATATTTTCTTTGAATCTGCTACTCAATGCCCTTAACTTTCAGCACCGTATTTCTGGGGGGGTTCTTCCTGTATGGCTGCACATTTAAAAGGACCTCAGTAGTAAACTGTCTTTTGTTGCTCATTTCTAACTGGGTGCTTACATCAAGCTGTCAGTGCCTTTCTGTAAAATGAAATCTCACCCCAGGGGGTCCTGTAGATTCATTCCTAGTGATTCTGCAGAGCACTGAGGTGCCCAGATCAAATCCTCCAGTCTGACCAGAGCAGAATTTTCAAGATGCACAGGTATTTCAGCCTACTTCATAGCAGCATTTTAAGTCATGTAACACGTTTTACTAGAAGGATGTGAATGGAGAAGTGTCAGAAGGTTGAGAGATTTGCCCAAGGTCAGAGGACAGCCTTGGCACAGAGTTGATCTGCAGGCTCTGACTGCCCAGACAATCCCTGTCAAGGTTGTATTCACATGTCAAGGAGAGCTTCCCAAAGTGGCACTGCTCACATATATGAGGCCTCTACTGCACTTGGACTGGAGAGGCAGGAATGCTGGTGGCAGGATATTAAACTGTTTGGGTCCTGGCCTGCCACAATGCTAAACTGTGATTACTCCCCCAGCAATGTAAGCAGAGCCAGGCCTCTTCCCTGAGGCAAAACGCCAGAGAAAACGAGTAGCCCTCCGAGTGCCAGCCTGGCCAAGAAGATGGATGCCCCTGTTTCTGGGGAAGGAGCTTGCCAGGCTCTTCAAGAGACCCATCTTCAGAGAAAACCCTGGCAGCCCAAGAAGGTGTTTGCTCTTCACCTCTTGGAATGGACCAAACCAGCTTTTTTTAAAATGCCAACTCCCCTTGTATAATAAATTCTCATCCAGAAGCCAAGTTCTTTTTCCTGGGAGCTTCATTCATCGTGAGCAACAGCACAGCAGCAGACAGATGCCATTAGAGAGCTCTTATATTTTACTGCTAGTCAGTCGCTGATTGAACAGGGAAAGGTAATATCAAAAAAGTTCCTACCAACAGCTGTTGGAAGGAAATGTCATGGTCATGGTGTCTAGACATTGTCAGGCAGCCCTAAATCAGATTGCAAATGCAGGTCAGTGCTATCCTAAGTCTTACCAAAGTGGCTGAAAGGTTGGCTTGCCATGAAAGGGGCTTCAGCAACAGCTAGTCTGCCATCACTCCAAGCACAGTGATGCTCAGGTCGCACAGTTTTTGGAGATTGCCACCAAAAGGCAGACTGAAAAACTCAAGAACGGAACAGGAACTCCACAGCTTCAGAGGTAGATGTCTTACTCTGGCCTTGGCATGGGCACAAAGAGGATAATCCGAAAAGCCGAGAGTTTACCTCCCTCTGGTTTCTGTGAAACAAGGGCCTCCTCTGCAAGGGCTCCTTGTGAAGGGGAACTACTACCATCACTGCCCCACCGAGCAGGTTTCCTCCCTTCCTCCCCATGGGCCCTAAAGCCAACCAAGGCACACTCTGTTCAAAGGAGGGGACAGCCCTGGCAACAGGTGCTGCTGAGCATGGGTAAGATCCACCAAGCTGTTTCCATGCCTGCTTACTGCAGGAGTCATCCTGACCCACAGATCCCGGGTATTGGAAAGAGGCAAGGTGGCACTAAGACAACACAAGTGAGAGCAGCTGCTGTAAAAGGTATGGATAAAGAGAGAGGTTTAAAAGGTTTCCTGGGCTGATAACAGTGTATGCGACTCCCTTTCTCCCCTGCTGTGCCATCAGTGGGGCTGCCAGACAAAGAGTGGTTCCCCAGGGGCTGGAAGCAAAGCACAGCGAGGCATGAGGATGGCTGCTGGCACCACATGGCTCAGCAGAGACCAGTCACATGCAGACAGTGAGGCAGCAACTGGAAGTCTGTAATAGCTACCTGCAGGGAGGGATTTTCCTCCAGGGAATTTGTCTTGCAGTCTGCTTTACAAGACTTACCTGCAGTAGCAAGCAAACATACTGAAAGGTTACAGACTGCTGTGGAGAATTAATAGATGTTGGAGTTTGCCAAGTCTTTGCTTATTACTGCATCATAGTGAGCTCCTCCCCTTCCCAAATGAGAGTGCAAAGATGCTGAGCACTAGTGGTGCTTAGAAAGCACATATACGCATCAGCCCAGAGCCACACAAAGCACTTCGAAAAGGTTTGGAGGTTCAACAGGACCTAAGGACTTGCTGCTTAACTAATTTTTCAACCACCACAACCATGTAAAACTGCACCTCAGTGCAGAGCAGAAGTCGTTCTGTGCACAGCATGTCATTTTCTAAAATGCAGCACTTGAGCACCATCCTGTTTTGCTCAGGGGACTACTTAAACACAGACTTGAAGCCAAAGGCAAACAGTGGTTTCTGCCAGTGGAGCTGTATGATGTATAAGCTCCTTTTCCCACATTACATGAAAGTTATAAAGGAAAAGGACAACACTTCTAATACCAGTGATCTTTAAGCCAAAAACCTACTTGCAGCCTTCTAATACCTGGTCTTATAGTGCCATATACAAGAACTGAAGATGAATGAAATCACTGCATGACATTTCATATTAACAAATCTAAAGGAATTTTTGGTGTGCAATTCCTATTTCACCACCCTCATCTTAACACTGTTTCAGTTTTCCTTCTGTTAATTAAATAAATAAATAACCCCCATAAGTTGCATTGGGTCAAATCAAAATAGGCTAGATACAAACTTAACTAACAAGAACTACTTTGGCAGCCTGCAACAATACATATAAGACTGTTCTTGCCAGCTGAAACTTCTACAGTAGTTATGAAAACCATCAGCTGCTGCAGCTGCATTTCCAGAAGACTGAAGTCCACAACTTCATCGTAAATGAAATATCACCAAATAGTGAAAGTCATCATAACCAACTCTGCTGGGCCTGTTGCTTATTTATCGTGCTTTTGCTGCACACAACACATAATAAGTTGGTTTGCTATGGATACACATAATTACTGCCTATGAGTCAAAGTTCCAGCATTAGCAAGGAGTCCTGTTTTCTATGCCGGTGGAATCAGCCATTAAGAATTTCACTTATTTAGTCTCCTGGCACATCAGCATGACTTCCTTCTGAGTAGCTGTGAGGTTTGCTGATGCAGACCAAAACCATTATTTGCTAAAGAAAAGGCATTCCAATGACAGCTCATGGTCATAAATATAACTCAACAATAACTTCTCTATGAAAGTACCATGCACAGCAATGGTTAAAACCTATTGCGCACAGAACTTTTGGAAAACCTGGGTTGCGGGAAGAAGATACCAAGGGCCATTGTGTTTTATTACCATTCAGAGAGGAGAAGGAAGAAATTTTTTTGACAGGAGTAAATGGAATTGCAAGAGGACATTACAGGCCATGACAATTGAAAAACAGTTTGCCTCCCATCCCCCTCAAGTCACCTGAGTATGGCTTCTTTTTGCAATAAAAACGTCTACTGTTAGTGGAATATTGCAGTTCTGGGAAGTCAGCCTCACGCACAGCTATACCAGAAAGGCTGACAATAGTTATTTGTGATAGACAGAGCTGATGATCACTTGAAAAGAAAGTAGCGTTTTGGTTTTTTCCTATTTTGGAAAAGTAGCAAAATGGAACAGTTCAAGGACATTTCTTATTTTTTTTATCTTCTTCTAGTGAGGAAATTACCTAATTTCCTGTAATGACATTTTAATAAGAAGAAATGCAGTCAAGCGTCAGAGGGAGTAGTGAACTATGCTCTCTCTAAAGACATGCTGGCATCTGAAACTATTTCTAAATACCTTGAAAATAGAGCTACTTTAGTTTTACCATTAGATTGCCAGGTCAGGTGAGGAAATCTAAGCCTTTACTAATAAAGTAGAATGAAAAGTGTTTAATGCTGTTTGATTAAATAAAATTCATTAATCTGAATGCTATGTGGATACTTTTGAATAATCAGTCATGTAATTGTAATTAAAGACTATATACAAGCGGTGTTGATTAAGGTCAAGGATCATTAGCATTTCCTAACTTCTGAGAACGTGATTTTTGTATGCTTAGCCATCTTTTATTTTGGGACTTTGATAGATAGATAGATAGATAGATAGATACACACAGACATATCATTATTTCCTCTCAGCTTTCTTGTAGTTTAGCTATATGAACAACAACAGCCACAATAAAACCTTTAGAAAGCCAGAGTCAGTAGTAGGTAAATAACTGTGTCTCCCTCCTTTTCTAAGCATCTTGTTCCATTCTCTATGGTCTCCCATACTCTTTCCATATATTCATGGTTCTTTTCTGTTCACATTTTTTTCCTCTTTTTCCCTCTTACTTTCTAATAAAGGCTTCTAGCTTCTCTTTATACATATCCTATTTTCATTTCCTCATTCAGTCTAGATTTCCCACCCCTCCTTCTCAAACATGCATATTTCTTCACCTTTTCCACAGGGTCAAGCACCCAAGAATTTAGGATTGTTCAAAACATACTTTCTGTTTTTGACCAGATAGTACCACTGGATGTCAGATTGTATTGTGTACCTGTTATTTGCACTGTGAACTCTGTAAATTCGGACTCTTTTCAATCTGTGGCATACATTGCTAAGGTCACTTGTACAGCCAAAACATTGGCAATAGCAAGTTATTAGGAATGAGATATTTACACAAACAGAATTAGAGTAAAGAAAAAAAAAAAGTGTTTCTGCAGTAATATGTGATTATAACTGATGCAAAACACATACCCATTAATTAGAGCATTAGTTAGGCTGCACAATGAAAGACAAGTTATTTCTTTCCCAGCTATACCTCCTCCTGAAGTGACTGCAAAGTCCTCTACAAATATCATTTCAGCTGAAGTGGGAATTACACTTGTACATAAAGGCTTGGAAGCAGCAAATTTGATCACTCACATACACATACTGTTAAATTGGCCACGGAATTTTGAAAATCTCTACTCCTCCTTATTCATTAAATTAATGCCAAAGGAGCTGGGCTGTGCAAGAGGTGACTACACAGTGCAAGACACAACGTATAACACTCATTGCAATACCAATAGGTTGAAACAACAGCACAGAAAGAAATACAGTTTAACCATGCAGTCACTATGTACAGCAGAAGAACATGACAAGTAATGCTGATTACCAAAACAGTTAGAGACCGACACTTTGCTATTTGAATTTTTTAAAAAAAACATTTTTACTTCCAAAAATCAGTCCATTATAAGATTCAGAAAGACTTTGTGAAGTAGAGAGCCAGCTTGCAACTTGCATTTAGCAAGGTCATGACTCATTTGACACATGTGTTTGAGTTCAGACTTCAAAAGTAGTTACCGAGCAAAAAAACTTGGGGGAGATCAACTGCAAAGAACTTGTCTCAATTTTCTTTTATTTTCCACTAGTGACAGGAACCTGAAATGAGAAAAAAGTTGAGGAACTAAGCAAGGATTGTCATTTAGGAAAGCTGCTTCTGAAAACAGATGGTGCATTTTTGCTTACTTCTTTTTAAAAGGGTGCTCACTGTCTTGGTATTCATAGCTGCATTTTCCCTGGATCATCCCTGTATAACAAGACATCTGAGCATAGTCCTGGGAACAAAGTCCCGATCAATAATTTCAGTTCTATGCTGATTTCCCCTGCAGGAAGACATTTCTTCTGCAATGATTTTCTTACCCACAAAAAGCAGACACAACACATAGATCCATGGGGTAGGCAAAGCCTATTCCAGTGGTTCTTTAATTAGTGTTTGTGAAGTGCTCCAAAGGCAAGCTCTCAGAAGGGAAAACCATTATCAGCAGGAGCAGTATTTTTCATCTGACATGCTCATTTTGCTCACTAGAAATTACAGAACAGCACGGTTGCAGCCCCAAAGGCTGAACGTGGATGCTCCTCAGCCCATCTATCTTTCTCTCAGTATAATTAATTGCCATCTGGTCCGATCTCAGTCTAGAGCCAACAATGAGCTACTTGCACTAATCACAGTTAATGTAATCATACCTGGATGATTAGGAAGTTAAAACAAGTACAAAGAAAAACAATATTTAACTTGTAAAGAGGCTTTATCGTGCATTTTAATTGTCAAGCGGCCTGATGAGAAGCAATCCAATGCCCGCAGTGAGTCAATAGTGTACACATCAGCCAAGCACATGACTAGCCCCTGTTCCTTGCTCAGTAACTCTATGTAGTTTGTATATATGTTTGCTTACAGGGCAGAGAGGGGGCAGCAGCAGTTAACAGCTTGGCAGGAGCAAGGCTTCATGCCTTTCACGTTTCTATCTCCGTCTGCTGAGGGGGCACTAAGAGCTAAACACCACAAGGAACTGGGACACCCCAATACCCTGTGGAACACTGTGAATAAAACCTGAAAGTGCAGTGTGATATAAGGACTGGTATCTTCTGCCAAGAAGCCCAGAAACTTGATTATCTGTTGGTACTAATGAGCCAAATGTGAGTAACACAAATTTGGATGTGCATGACTCTCCTCTCCCATCCCTCCTTGCCTTTGCATTGAAACTGAGATCTTATATAGGTCATACCCTCCCAATTTTTTTTGTTCATGCTCAGACAACAAGTACTTTGTTAAAACACTTCCTGAAGTTTGTTCTCATTAAGTTACCAGCTGAAGTGATGCCTAAAGTGGTGCCTTCTTTAGGCATAAGAAGCATGATCAAAATGGAGCACTACGAACTAACACCTTTAAGAACACTCCACAGGTTATGAAATAAGTGAAACAAATATGTAGAGAAGTTTAAAATACACTTTAATACTTTTCTCTTACACTTTGACAGCATCCCTTTGCTGTTGCAAATACATTCTATTCACCTGCTCATGTACATTCATGTATGAATGACTGTGCAGTTATTGCTAAATGTAAGAGAATTCCTTTTAATTGCCTTTTTATAGTGCGCTAGCAGTCTCTGGCATCTGCACTTGAAGTCTGGAAAACAAAGTTTGAGGGTGAATTGGACAAAGTTTAACATGGTCTAATCAAAATTGTGCTTTCTTCTCTTGCCAGCTACAAGAGATTGCCAGTCTGCAGTGATTTCTAACAATGCCTGTGTACCTTCCAAACATTTCAGATAAATGGATTTGTAACAGTATTTCAGTAAACTGGTCTCCAGTAGGTATCCTTTAGCTTAAAATTGGGTCCATTGCAGAATTATTGTAAGTAGCAAATATCCTATCTGCTTGATATTCTGAAGTATTTTTAAACCAATTTTTATATTGATGAAGATCTTGAGAACTGATGTTTGGCAGATGTTCTGATTGATTCCATTCTGCACTTGTGCTCAAATCTTACATTCCTAAAATAGTCACAGAAGATTTGAGTGAAATTTTGAATGCTGTAAATATTTTCAACTTAACACAGTGATAAGTTTACAAGACTCCCTGCAGGGTCTGAGCTTATTTTAGATGTAATTACAAAGATGTATTTAACTGATTGTGTCTAATTAACACCAGAAGATATGACTGGAGCTTTTACAATACTGAATTCATGTAAGCTACTTCATTATTTTGGTGTAAATCTAAACCAACATAATCCATCTGCAGTATCTCTAGATCAACTGCATGCTAAAAAGAAACCATCCCTTAGTTGCATGTACTATTACATGAACCATTGTTCTATACAGCATGAAATGAGCCCAATTGTGCTATAATCTACACTGAAAAGTAGCTTTTATTTAAAAAACTTACAGGATGATATCCTGTATTCTACATCCAATGAGGGGAGTTAATTTCAAATGTTTATAGCATTCTTATTTCTTTAAAGGAAAAAAATTAAAATACTGGGAAATATTTCTGCTGTTGAAACATTTCACAGAATCACAGAATGGTTTGGGTTGAAAGGGACGTCAAAGATTGTCCAGTTCCAACCTTTCCTTTATCCAATTCAAACAGAAATAATATATGTCTAGTTCCTAAACAAAAACAAACTTCTAGTCATGAATTTAGTTACTAGAACTGAATTTCAGCATAAGTTCATGAATTGTTTCTGTGCAGGGCCTGCTAATGATCTTGTGAAACAAGATCACACAATCAAAAATACATGTGCAGATACAACTGTGCTCATGCTGAAGAGAGGCTCACCTTCTTATACTTTGAGAGGCAAAATGTTTCTGCAAACATTCTAATGCATACTGACACGGAAGTACTTTACCTGTCATGCATAAACACTTTGGTCAGTCCTTTCCAGCTGCTTGCAAACTATAGGAGACAAATTGTACAAAATGTCATATTAAGACCTTCTGTCCTCATCAGCTCTGCAGTGCAATTCACCCGTGCAAAGCAAATAGATAATTTGGGGAGGGGGATAAGGGAGTTTAGCAGGAAAACAAAAATTGGAGACATTTGACACTGGCTGGATTTGTTTCCTCTGATGTTTTCTTCATGCTTTTCCCTTTATATCTGGCTGGAAAATGGGGCACAGCACAGAATGATTGATAAGACTGTGTGGTGAGAGTAAAAGAACTGATATGATCAGAGCCTCAAGCTACACTTAGCTGGTTCTTAACACTTTAACAGAGCGATATCTTGAGTGCTGTCAGTGATTCAGGTGCTAAACTTTATATTAATGCTTTCCTAACTTTTTCTCTGTGCCCTATTAGGTATAAGTCATGTGGTGCCAGGTATCAATAACAATAGCCAATTTTCAAACAAAAATAAAACAATCACAGGGCTAGCTGGTAGTGGAAGGGTCTCTCAGGAGTGCTTGCTTAATGCAGGTCATGTAGCACAGGAGAGGGAAGTACCTTACTTATGTGCAATCTTACATATGCATGGGTGAAAAATGTATTGCCTGCTACAGAATAGGATGTAAACAGATACTCTGCTCATTTAAGTAGCTGTGGGCAGCAAGGACAATCTCACTTGATTTCAGATACCTGAAAGGTGGATTTCTCCATCTAAGTTGGTTGTCTAAGCTCCCTGTGCAGCCAAATCAGAGGAGTTAGCACCTCCAGGCTGCTGTGCGTCAATGAAATGGAATCATCCTCAAAAGGATGCTGTTGCTTCAGTCTGATTCCAGAGAATTTTGATGAGCATCTTTGGAAATACCTACAGTCAGGTGGGGAGTTAATGGACTGAACTCAAATACACAGTACTGTTTGTATTCCTCTGAAAAAAGGGCATCTTCTACCTCATTGCTCAAGTTTGTAGTATTGTCCTAGTCTTGCAGTAACTCAGTCATGTGCATAATAGTTATTTAGATAATACCAAAGGGTTTGGTTTTTTTATTGTGGAACTGTAAATTTTGAATGTAGAGCTGAACAATAGCAAGATCTATTAGCAAGATTATACGTTCTAGGCAGTATAGGAAGGTCTAGAATGTGAGAACAATTCTTCATTGAAAAAGTATAATACTTTCTCATTTTTTTACTAATAACTCAAGTGATTTATGTACCATGTACATGATTAAATTTTTAAAATAATAAAAACATACCTCATTCAGAGATAACCAGACCATATTCTTGCATTATTTTTAAAAAGCAATATAATTTCAATTGTTTTGATGATGGAAATAACTCAGAGGACCAAAACTCCAGGTGATTTTTTAAAATTAGTTGATTGTGCTAGTAATCATTCTTATTGCTTGCTTTGCCATTTTCATGTATTATTTATGTGAACATTCATAAATACTTGTGGATGGTTTTCATGTTGGCTATTTAATTTGCTAGAAATGGTTTGCTTTAGTATTCTCTTCTTTCATTTTGCATTTGTAGCTGTAAACATGAAAGTTGCTTATAAGAAAGAGGAAGATTAATTTTCTGTGTGATGTAGCTTTAATTTGCAGCTACTTCTTTCTTTTCTCCTTCCCCTGTGTTGGTCCATTCTGCCTTGTATAATGTAATACTTCTGATATTCTTTACCTTGGCAGGCTTTTTTTTTTTAACATATCATGCAATTTTTAAACTAGATTTTGCTGCTTTTTCTGATTTTTAAACACCTCTAGTTACAAAAGCAACAAATCTTTACTGTGATTTACATGAGGGACTAAGCATGGCCACATCCTTAGTCAAGAGTATCTATTACTCCCGTGAAAACTTACTTACACCTAGGCAGCAGAATTTATCAATGTCCAGTGAAGGGAGAAGTTTAGTTTCACTGGTTTATATGGTTTAGGAAATAATTAACTTCAGTGTAAGACTGTCTAGAAAGGAGGGCTTCTGCACAGCTGACATTATCTCAGAGAGAGTGCCCATGCTAAAAACTTTCTGTGGAAAGATCTAAAAGACATTGTGACTGAATTCTTTGCAAATGCCTTATTTGTGTTCCCTTCTGGTTTGTTTTGCTTTACTTTAAAATATTCAGAGCTGGTATAAATTATTTTTCTTGCCTATAGTTGTTATATCTTCTTCTGTGACTATTGTAATAATAATTGTGAATTAGAAAAGGCAGGGAGAAAAATATTGAAATGCAATGTGCTGTTTCATGTTTCCTCAGGTCTGTGTTTTTGTTAATTTGGGAAGAAAAATACTGGATTTAATCCAAACAATTATGTAAAGACAGAACTAATTTATCCTGTGTAGTTTTTGCCACACTTACCTTTGCTCTGCTTTTAAATTGGTATGGCTGTATTTCCAAATATGAAAATTATTCTTTGCATTTATAATTTAATTTAACTTGTAAGTCTCTGGGATAGGACTGAGAAACTGTGTGTGTGGGTGTACATGTAGGAAACACTAATTTATTTTTCAGAATGTAAAAATTAATATTTAGCACTAGGACATACTTCGGCATACTTTAAGCATCTAGTCTAACCTCCTGTGCAATCCAGGGCAAACTTTGAATTGCAAGGGAAGTGCCCAGGGCTCTGGCTGGCTGAGTTTTGAATGCAGTTTCTCTGGGCTCTAATCCAGAGCCTGACAATCATCAGAGTGAATTTTGGTTTTCCATTTATGCACGCAGAATTTCCCTTGCTTAAACTTTTGACTATTCTTCCTTGTCCTTTTTTGTGAAGATATGTAATGCGCCAATCTTATCTATTATCAATAATGTTGTCTCAGAATATAAATATACTTGTCAAATCGTGTTTCGTTCCTCACCAACATGTGGTAAAAGAGCTTTGGGAAGTACTGCTAACAAAACAGTGGATGAGACAATACCTAATGACTCCACTATTTTTTATTTATATCTGGAGTGCTGTATTTTCAATGCTTATTTACTTGAAATTTGGTTAACATTACCAGTCAACTTTTTAAATCAATATGTTATACGTTCCCCACTATATTTTCTTCCTTTAATGTCTAAAGTAATTGTCCTTTTAAAATATGTACTGTATTAAATTTCTGATGATTAATGATTAGAGTGTTGTAAGCAACTTTTTCCCATTCTCATATGCTTTTATTTAGGGGTTATATTAAATTGTCCATTGCAAACACAAGAGGAGTGCAAACTTAGAAATTCTTGTGGGGTTTTGTGTATGTGTGTGTGTGTGTGAAAACAAACCCCAACTACGCAACTGTTTGAACTTTCTGAAAAGAAGTAAGGTTACATTCAGCTCAGGATTTACCTGTTTATTTTTTGGTAAAAATTCTCTGAGGTCCAATCCCACCCTGCAATTTTTTCTAGAGAAGTTTAATCTGCGAGTAGCAAGAGATGAGTTTCCTCTGCAGCTTGTCCCCACACTATCCATTCAATTAAAAAAACCCCCAAATATACTCTAAATGTCTCAGACAGACAAGTCCAAACTGAGATCCAAGACTCCTAACAATTCAGAAACAGCTGTAATAATTTCAGTCCTCATCATAGTCTAGCCATGTGGATTTTACCATAGTGTGGCTGGCTTATTTTAAATTGCTTTCACTTGTTCTCCTTGAGCTGAAAATTACTTATTCAACAAGTATGTTAGTGAGAGCAAGATGTACCGTTCCTAAAGAAAAAAAGGCTTTTACTATACTTGTAGTGAATAGAAGAGTAGCTTTACAGCTCCTCTTTGAGAGGCAACTTGGATTTTTACATAAAGTAAAATTGCATAAGGATAAAAACAGAGAAATGTAAAAATATAATTTTGCTTAACATCTTTAACCTCAGAAATACTGACAAAACCAGTGAAACCTGTAACAATTGCTCCCCCAAGTACAAGAATGAGAGCTAAAATTGCTGGGGAATGTCAGTGTTTTTCTGTATAGTTTCAGAACATAAATGGGAATGTAGTGGTGATAAAACAATTTTTTATCTCATAACAAATATGAAATATTGCCAATTAGTAATTGTAGCCATCATCACATTTTGTTGATGAAAAAATAAGATTGTGTACTTTTTAGTTACTGTTTGACATCTGCCAAAACCGCTTAATTTTAACCACTTCCATAGGGAGAAAAATAAAAAATAAAAAGGTTTTCACTTGATTGCATGGGATTAAATCATTATGGTTTATGTAACTATGAAGGAAAATGGACCACTGACTCACAGGAATTTTGAAAAGCTGTCCTTTTTGCTCACTGGTGTCCCAATTAAAGATGTATTGTGTTCTTTGGTAGTTGCTTAAGCTTCTTTTATGTCTTGGCCCCCCATTATGAATGACAGTATATTCACCCATTTTTTCAGTGTGTTTTCCAATAGTACCTGCAGGTTCCAAGCACAGGACACAGTAAAAAAGTGACTGGGAGGCTGAAATGGATTCTACTCCCATTAAGCTTGGTGAATGTTTGTGGCCAACTTAGAGAGAACAGAAAGCTTGAGCAAGAATTTACCTGTCTGAAAAACCAGGGTAAGAGGGGAGGGAGCTTAACTCAAGTGTCTAGAGTTTTTTCTTTGGTTTGCTGTAACTTGTAGAACTCTTCTGTTTCTTGCTTCACTTGCAGTCAACTGGAGCCTTTATTTTGATTTCAACAGAAGCTGAATGCAAGCTTCATTTTAATTATTTCATTTTATATATTTCATCAAATAAGGATAATAATCAGCATTGTTAGAACCTATAGAATTTGTAAATTACATTGTTAGAATTATTACAATATTACTAGGAGAGCTCTCAAAACTAACTCTTAAAATCGCTCAATTGCTGAACTCCTAATTCTAGTAAAATTCTAGTATTTTTCCATTAAGAAGACATCAGTAATAGTAGTGTAATAATAGTAACATCAGTGTTTATGCAAATAAATTAAGTACTTATCAGCCAGGCAAGGCTTACCTTTGCTCCCTGGTAATCTTCATCTGAATGGTCTCCTCTGCCATCCCTTCTATTTGCAATTCCATTCACTAAAATTAGTGTGTTTATACCTTGTTATCTTGGACACAATCTCTTTTCTGCCTGTCTTTATCAGGAGGAGTTTCTCCCTCCTGTCACATGAGAGTTACAAGGTGCTCCCCAGCTTCTGGGCAGTGGAAGGAGGAGGAGGTGGCCAGAGGGATAAGAAGAAAGTGGAGTGAGATGTTGTGGTAGCACTGGGCAAGAGGCAAATGAGATTGACCCTGCAGGTTACAGCTCCCCCCAGAGCCGTGTTTCGTATGGGCTGTGCACGGAGGGGAGAGCAGCTGGTGTGGAACAAATCTGATGACAGAACAGAATGTCCTGCTTCCGAGGGTGGATGCTGGAAGGATGCATGCATGCATGAACCTAGGCACTCATTTCCTTCACAGTTACAGCAGGTTTAAACTAACTGCCCCTTCCGCCACTGGGAGTGGATCTGGAAGAATGCTGTAGATGCTGACCAGGTCTATCCTCCCAGATGGAAAGTTAGCTCTGACAACAAGCAGTTACAGAAGTCAAATAAATCCCTCTTTACCTTCTGTGACCATAAAGCGGATGCAAACTGCTTCACCAAGCTGTCAGACATATTGCTGTGCTCACATTTGTGAGAAGAATGGGACAAAGTATGTGTAGATTTGACTTCCTCTTTGCAGAAAATGAATATGTAATATTCCCATTTCTTTGGATAAAGATTTATGTAGGGATTGCAGGTCATTCTCACCATTCTTTTAATATAGTTGAGATTAAAAAACTTGGAAGGCAATATTTCCCCTCTGTGAGAGTTACTGCATGATCTGATGGAAAAGCTTCCTAAATCAACAATGAAGTGACAACAATGGCTTTCTGTCTGTTAGACTGCCCCAGAGCAGTAAAATATTTAAAGGATTTGCTGTCTATTTATAGTGCCATTTATATTCACTAGTTTAGTAAAATGCAGCTGTCTCCAAGCAGTGCACAAGATAAATGACAATGGACTTTCTGCCTGCAACATTTCTTAGTGCCACCATCAGTACATAATAACAAGTCAAAAACAATAAGAAGAGTAATGGATTTTGGAAACTGCAGAATGGTGATTAGTTGGAGGGAAGTTATTTTTAATTTCAGAAAATGACAAAATGAATTTTTACTGGTTTCTATATGATGAGTAATAATTGATCTTATTACATTTAATTCACATTTATTCAAAACAGAAATCATATATAACACATAGAATAATTTTGCAATGATAAGTGATCAGTTAGGATTTCCATTATGTCTGAGGAAAAACAGATTGGCAAAGATTTGAATTACTGAATATGCTCACATGTGGTGTGTTGGTCTGCAAATCAGAATGTGGCCTTCCCAGAGCTTTTCTTGTCATGTGGCCAAAGCATCTGGAAGCACAGAGCTGTCACTTAGAGATGATCTTGTTAACTGATAAGTTGCTTTTATGTGAAATTGAAAATTCTTGGGAACACTGACTGTATGTAGAACCAAATATAGCATAAATAGTAGGTGTAAGATAACTTTTATCCACTGTTTTCAGTGCATTACTAGAGCATCACTAGGCTTTTGTTTTTCTCCCCCATGGACCTGGCGTGGCTGTCCATCATTATGAAAGTCTACAATAAATATAAAGCAGTCACCATGTCATTGTTGTGTATTTGTCAGCTACTGGTATGAAGTGAGTGAATGTGGAAAGGTAAACTGGAATTACAGGTAGAAAAATACTGAATTTTGCTCTCGTTTTGTTCTCTATATCTAACATCATGTAAATGTCTTTTTTTTCCCTCTTTGTTAAGGGTAAATATATAACTAAAAATTTAGTATATACCAAAGTTCTATTTCAAGAGTAAGGTATATCAAGGTGTTTAGGCTTCTCTGCTGAAGAAGTAACTCAAACACAACGTACTGCTACCGCAGTGTTGAGACCTGGTTTGTCCCAACCCAGAGGTTAATTTGCTGTCTGAGAGATAGGCAGCCATATAGAGCTCCTGTCAGCTCTTTTATCTCAGCATTTCTCTCACTTGTGGTGACTCTTGACCTGCCAAAGTGATCCCTAGTCCTTCAAAACCAAACCAGCGTATGTTCTGAGGGTGTTGGGGCTGTAGAACAGAGCACTGGAGTGGGACAGAGCACTTTGAGTTCTTGCTGTAGAGTAGCCTGATGTTGAAAAATTTTTGAAGAAGTGCCAAATGACTGTATGAGATTTATTTAATAAAAGTCAGGGTGGCTTCAACAGTTAGCACAGGCATCTCCCTGCAAGCTGTTTCCATGGTGACCCTCTATAATAATGGCACACTGAGGCTGTGACAGGATGAAGGGAATGATGTGGAAGTGACAGTAAAATCTGGGGGACAAACAAACAATACTTGAGAAGGGTCAGTAAAGTAGGAGAAAGACCAGTCTTGCTTTTGAAAGTGACCGAAAACCAGATACTGTGCTCTGATCCAGTGGCAGTGTGAATAAGGGAAGAGAGGCATAGTACAAAATATGTGGAAGCTTCTCTTTTCTGGAAGCTGCTCTTTAACCAAGGCCCTGTTATATCATCTGAAATAGAAGCACAGAAAATCTAGACACATCTGCATAGGAGTGTGCTGGAGAAGAGAGGAGGCTGAGACAAAGAACATGAAAACTTTTATGATCATCAGTTTCAAAATTAATCTCCCGAGTTTGATTTTTTTATACAAGTTTCTCACTTACTATGTCAGTGACTGAGCACTGGAACAGCTCACCCAGAGAGGTTGTGGAGTTTCCCTCGCTGGCTCTTCTCAGTGGTGCCAAGCAATGGCACAAGAGGCAACAGGCAGATACTGATACACAGGAAGTGCCATCTGAATATGAGTAACCAAACAGGAGAGGACAACTCTGCCATACCTAGGGATCTCCTCTCACTGGAGATATTCAAGAATCATCTGGACATAATCCTGTGCCTTGTGCTCTAGGATGACTCTGCTTGAGCAGGGAGGTTGGACCACTGTGCTCCCTTCCAACCTCATTCTGTGATTATGTGATAGGTTTTACAGCTGGGCTAGGATCAAGTCTTCAGACTATATTAATTGAAACACTGCAAATTCATTTGTTAGTAGTTTAATAATAAGATTAATAAATGAAGCCAATTCAGTTGAAATTCCCTTTTCTCTATTTATGACAAAGTGTAATTCCTCAGTACAATCTTAAAAGAAAAAGAAGACCATTCAAAGTAATGAAAATTTTGCAAGGAGCAGGAAATCTGACCTGAGCATTGTCAGGTCTGAGCTGGTAAAATCAAAAGCTTTATTTTAACAAAATCAAAAAGCATTCTCTCCTTCTTTATGTTTAGCTTATTATGGACTTCAGTAAAACCCACTGTGCTGGCTGGTGATGATTCCAGGCAGGGGGTGGAGAGCAGGGTTCATAGCAATCAGGGCTCTGGGGGCAGAGGTTATTGGGTGCACCTGGAGGGACTGCTGCTGGGGTCAGGTGGGATGGGCCTGAGAGGGGCAAAGGAGCAGGTATTGCTTGGTGGAGAATGTATGGTAGCCTTTAAGTAGCCTGCCTTCAGGTGCCAGCAGGGTAGCAAGTTGGTACTAAAAAGCTTGAAGGAGCAGGGGTACTATGCAAAGAAAGTGCTTTTAATGCTCTGTTTAAGAAGCAAATGGAGAAAAGGGTCATGTTCCTATCTGGCACTAAAGGTTCTGCGTCAATATCAACCTTTTAATTTCCATTATTTCCTCTGGCTACTGTAAAGGACCATGGCAGCTCCCAACAGTTTTCTTCCTATCAATGGTAAGTGCAGCCTCTGAAGGGGCATACCTTATCAAGTGTTTAGAGGGTACAAATAACTGAAGCTGTGGTAGCTTGCTGTTCTAGATATTCTGGCTAACAAGAGCTTTTAAAGTAGCTTTTAAAAAAATAGGGTTCTTGAAGCATGTTATTCAGTAGTCAAAGTATAACTTCAGAATGGAGCAATCAGAAAAATTTCCTTCAGAGTTAACAGTTTTGACATTTAGAACAGACTCTTTGCACATTCTCTGTAATTCATGTCCATTTGAATTGTACTGCATATGTTGTTGGAAAATGCTGGTGATATCTTGCATGTGCCAGTAAAACTAACTTTGCCCTCTGCATAACTAACTGCATTTAAAATACTCTTAACCAACTAGGAAAGAAGCTTGTTAAAAACAATGCAAACTTGCAGTAAACTTTGTCCTAGGCTTTTGTATTTACGTTACATCTAAATGTAATCCAAAGAGAAAACAAAATGGGGAAAACTGTATAAACACAGGAAATTTGACTGTTCCAGCATAATACTCTACTAAAAATTCTTTTTTCTTTCTATTTTTAAAAGGCTTAGTTTTCCTGGCTAATCCACTTCAGTTTGATACAAATCAACTATCAGTAGTAATTAGCTTAAGAAAGTTGTTTGCTGAAAGGTCTTTGTAGCTCAGAATGTGGTTGCCATGAGGTCTAAAAATATACAAGTTAAACCACCTGCAGCTGAAATCTGCTGCTCCCTTGAATAATGCCAGTGGTGCAGTGATGTCCCAGTGGACTTGACTTACAAACTATGCTATGGAATCTTGATTGCAGAGGTTTGGTGCCCAACCATGCCATCTTCTACATGTTAAAACTTTTAAGTTTTCCTGCTGTTGCTATGGAGTGTTGTGTCCTGTGCAAACGCCATATATCTATCTGCTTTATCTTCTCAGCGGGCAACAGAAATTGTTTTCTAGTAGTGAGTGTGATCTGGCTCTGAAGCAGTCACTGTATGACTAGAAAGCAGCAGGGCTTAATAGTTTGGCTTGTTTTTTTACTTTCTCTGGCTAACTTTAATTACAAAGATGGTACCAACAAGTATTAATTGGTTTACTCTTCAGTTGACTGTATACAAATTATTACTGTGGCTATCACCTTATATGACAATAAAGTTCACAAGCTTTGTTTGTTTTATTTTTTTTTTCTTTTTATTTACCCAAGGGTTGTATAGCAATTAGCAGAAATTCTTACCTATAATTTATCAATGCCAAGTTGCCTTTGTATACGTAGATGAAATTATGATCGCAGGAAATCATATATGGGAGGTCTCAGAGCTGCATCATAGACTTCTCCAGGCTCAAAGTGTATTTGACCTTAAGAATGCAAAGGAAGCAAATTTGACCGTAGGAAAAAAATAGAACATGTGTGTAGAAAGGAGAACTGTTAAGTGATTTTATAATTATTTATTCATATTACAGTATGTTTTGCTTCATGCCTAGTACCAAGGTTAACTGTATTATTGAAATGTGTGCATGATTGCACATAACTGTCACAAATGGACTGTGGCATACATTTATGGGATGTAGTAGAAAAAGGAGAGGTATAAGATAAGATATTTAGAGATCATATGCGTGGCCAAAATTTGTGTGACAAATGTTCATCTGAGTTATCTAATTCCCTCTACCATGTTTGTTTGAGAAATGTATCTTTACTTGATGTAAACATATGCAAGGCAGTTTGAAATTAAACAATTTCCTGTTCCTTTGCATAGAAATGAAAACAGGAGGAAAACTTTCTAATTCAAAGCAAGCAAGTGCTCTTGGTATTGCAACATAGTCAAGTTTAGAAGAAATGTAATGCCTAGAGTATCAACAGCATTGCTAAGGCATAGGTGGTAAGCAATTTTTCTAATAGGAAGAAAAGTAGCAATCAATACAGCAGAAATGAAAATCGGATTTCTCCAACAATTAGCTGGAAAGCTGGCAGGTATCTGTGTGTCGTTTATTACTTCGCTACTTAGGACACTGAATGTCTAATAAATTTACTGAATTAAATGTTCATCAAAATATTTATCTAAAAACAGAAGATGCCAGCCTTGGAGGCTTTAGACAGAAATTTTACTGGCAGCTTTCCAGAAAATTGACACATGTGAATAAAGTCAAATCAGAGGAGAAAAGCAACGGCTGAGCTTTCTGTTGAAGCAGCAGCAAGGTTACTGACCTTGCAAAATGTCAGTAAGTGCAGAGATGACTTCATGCACTAGTAGTCCCATAATTTTTTTTCACTCCCTCCTTGCTAAAGTTCACATCTCATCTCTTAATGCCCTCCCAAGATCTCCCATGCATAATCTAAGGGGCTGCAGTCACAGACATGCCAGAACAGAACTACAGCAACAGCCGTGTCAAAGATCACAGAAACTACAGTGAATATTCTCATTACATTTGTTATGGTTTAGAGATCTGAGTTCACCACATAGGAAATCTGTGTCGGGGGAAGGGCTTAGCTTGCACAGTGACAGCCTCACCGAATATCTAAGTGTTCTGACTGCAGGCAACAGCAAATGACTAAGAAAGATTATCAGAAAACAAAGGTATTTATCCTTCCCCATATAGTCATCTGATCACAAGTGGTCTGTGGTGAAAGAAAGTCATACACTCATGAAACACTTCAGTTGGAAGTGACCTGAAAGATCATCTAGTGAATTTCATTTATAAGTTCGGGGGTTTGAGGTAATATCTTTGATTTATCAGCTCTTGATAACAGACCAACAGCTCTTTTTCATCTGCAAAGTTTTCTAGTTGCTTTTCTGCATCCAAGTAAACACTGGTCTTTAAAACACACTGCAGCAGAGCTCCCCAGTTGCACTATAAAAGGAAAAAAGAAATTTCTTTGCATTTTTAAATCTATCTCTTTGTAGTTTTGTTTATAACTCTGATTTCTTGGGCGCAAAACTAATACTTGAATGACAGCCCCTGAAGTAATCATTCCCTCTTCATCTTTTCCATACATTCTTATCACCTTTCCCTTCTGTTTTCCCTTTTCCAGCCAGAAAATTCATAGCCTTTTGCTCTTCCTTTCATTCCCATGGTACTTATATGGACTTGGTGTCCTAGATACATGGAGTGAGAAGGTCCTATCTGTATTGCAGCACAGGATCTTTAGTTAAGATGGTGAGCTCAGAGGAAAACATGGGCAATTTCACTAGCACCCTATGTCCTTTTGTTGGAAGTATCCCTAGGGTGTAACCCTTGATGGTTTGCTCAAATAAAGGTTTTCTGATTAAACAGACACTGGGCCTGCAGCACCTTCAGGGCTGGACAGTGTCTTTACCTGTTTTGCAGGGTAAATTGTAACTTTTCAGCACAGACAGAACAAACATTTATGAATGGCAGGTGACCATCCCACAACAAGGCTGCTTGTTAACTTTCTAAGATTGTTCATTTCATAGAGTTATCATCCTGAGACCAGTGGTGAAGGAAAATGCTTGGGATGATGTTTGTTCCTAAGCACAAAGGAACTAGGCAGCCTTCCTTTTCCCTCTTGCATATTCAGCTCCTCCCTGTGCTCCACTGTTTTGCAAATCAGTGCACAAACTTTCCTACAGGAGCAGAGCACAGTTCAGTCCACACTGAGGAATCCACTCCTCTGGACTCAGCAGGACCTACCTCCTGGGTCACTCACAGGAGGCATTCAAAAGCGGTTACCTTGGCAAGGGAGAGAGGAAAGAGTCTGACAGTGAATGGAGAGAATCATTTCCTCTAACAGCTCAGCTTTTGACAGCCTAAGTGTGTTTTCTTATTGCGAGCAATTCTCTAGGAAATATACAGCTCACGGTGCATATTCTCTACTGACTGCTACTACTGACTAGATTGAAAAGCTACAGACAGAATGTACTCACCACATTCAGGTGGATCTCTCGGTTGTCTGACCACAGTGGATTGTCCTTGAAAAATCAGTTGGGTCTGCAGGGATTGTATCCCAGTCGCCCCATGGATCTTTAATGGACATTTGAGATCTCTTTAGGTATTCAGACTCCATTAGAGAAACATTTCTTCCCCCTTTCCACTACCCCCAATCTTTCTTTGAAATACCTGACTGTAGAGATGTATTTTTGCAGTGTTTCAAAGGACTGGAATATCACTATCTCTGCTCCAGTACACAGCAATAAGGAGAAGGTGGGAGTGTAGAATGTCAGATCAGAATATTGATCACTCTAAACCTCCAGTCTTTCTCTGATTAACATCAGATTTTTGTCTGTGTGAAAACTTCCCAGCCTGGATAGAAGCAGTTTTTTTTATCTGTTAACTGGGAAGTGATGTATACCCTAATCAAATGCTGCCTGCAGTAAACAAAGAGTATTTTCACCCTCAACTCTTTCAACCCTCTCACTACTGGACTGATTTTTAAATACATATTCTTTTATGTTTGACACTAGTATTCGTTAATTTTCTAACTACATATTTAATTCTAGATTTCAATTAAATTTAATTGTGGAGTATTGTATACAAGGAGAATACTGTTTTTTCCTGGTATTTTGAAAGTAATCCTACCATTAAGCTATCAAAAATTAGTGAATCTCCTATTCAGATATATGTTAACCTCAAAATAACAAACAGTAGAATTTATCTCTTAAACCAAAAGTATACTGAGGCAATCACTGTTTCAGCAACCTATCTCTTTTCAGGAATTTCTGTCTGATCAATGAAAATACAGCATATCACAGCTCTTTTTATCCACCCCAATAAAGTCTTTTCATTCTTTCCATTTCAGAAAGAAACAGAAGCTCTGCAAACACACAGCAGTTTAGGAGAAGAAATTTGAGAAAACACACACAAAAAAGGACATGAAATTTTAACACAGAATTTCCAGTCTATCCATTTGCACCACTGAGTGTGCCATTTTTATCAGTTGAGTCACCACTAACTGTTCAGTTCAGCTCACTTTAACTCAGTTAATTTTTGTAAATGAAGGTCATATTACATTAAGAAACCAGGAAGGCAGGCCACTGGTAAGATCACATACAATAATATTTCACTATATTTCAGGAAGGACTGCCAGAGTAAACCTGAAGTTTACCAGCTTTATTTTTTGTTCTGAAAGTCCTGGGGACATAATGCCATAAGCTTTTCTCACTGTAGCAATACAGATGGAATTGATGAAAAATAAGCTTATGAAATGCAACAAACTAAGTACTGTCTGTGCAATACCTCTGCCAGAGATTAAATGACACTTGTCCTCTACCACAGGACTAAAAAGAAATTCATTTTCCTAGGAAATTGTCCACATCAGATGCTTTTAAAATCATCCGGAAAGCAGAATGTTCTTTGCATGACAAGAATTCACAGGCATTCATCACAGCGATGCTATTTTATTCAAAATAAAGCATACTATTCCTCAAGCAATATTAAAGGCCTCTAAACCAGGAGCTTTTTTCTAAGTTTAATAATTCCAAGAGCTAGTTCCAGTACATCACTTTACGTCAATTTTTAAGAGATCAGGAGCATAGGAAAATGGAAACTTGCAAGGAAGGGATGAGTGACATATTAGAATAATATATTTTTGCCCAATTATTGCCAAAAAATGCATATTAAAGCAAAACTATTTTCAGTTATTTACAGTCTCATTCTTATTAGAAAATATCTTCCTTTTGAATGCAACCATTTAGTGAAAAACTGGTGTCTCATTGTTTTATGGACCACATGTATTCAGTGACCACATTGATGAGTCCTGGGAGGTAAAGAGGAAGATTTGCAATGGTGAGGGTCGCTTACTGGGTTTAAATAAAGTATAGCTTTACATTTAAAAAGATTCCGTGAGAAAATGGAGTGTTTTTAAAGATAAAGCATCAGATGAAAGGTCTGTCTAGGTCCGTATGCTGTACTCAGTAACAGCAGTAGATGATTCCTAGGGAGAAGCAGAAAGAAAATGAGAAATATGCTTCCCAAGAATTGACACCTAGCTTTTAGTCCTTTATTCTAAAACTTCCTGACCGCAGTTGACATTTTTCTTTTAATAGCCTAGATATTTTTTTATTCTGTTAATGGATCCAATAAGTTCTGAACACTAGAAAATTTTAGCATCTGCAACAGCCTGTGGCAAGGAATTACATAGCTTAGCTCTGTATATAGTTTTTTTCTTTGTTTATTTTCAACCTGCCATAAGCAATTTCAATACATGCACATCAGTATTAGAGCATCTATGGAGAACATTCCTGACAGCTTAATTTTTTTTAAAAATTTGCCAAGGTTCTTAAAATTCACCCCTATTTTGTGCACTCTTGAATTTACCAGTGCAGAATGGAGTGGCACAGGATGGTTCCCAGAGTCTTTGGAATGCCTACATTCTGTTACTTCTCTGATAATAAAATGTTCTGAGTTGTCACATCAGTGCCATACAAAGAAGAGTTTCCTGCCTTAGATGCTGTTGGATGGCAAGTCAGCTTTGAGTGGGTTATCTCTGAAGCATCAATATAAACAACCATTGTTTTCTACCACATTTCTGTCACCTGAGATCTCCTTCGTTGAAACCATTTTTCATGCGAGTCTCTTCCCACATGCATATGTGAGTTTTTGTAAGGCACTGCTGAGATCCTCCTCAGCTATATAAAGTACCTCTTCTTTCTTTTACAATGTTCACGTTTTTATTTTCTTATATTAGAAATTTGTATTTTCCTAAAATTAACATTTTATTATCTGCTTCAGCTACTGTGAGCAGCTCTTTCGTCATTTCAGTACTACCATCAGATTTCATTAAACTAGTGTCAGTACCCTCTCTGAGTGCCTACATAAGGAGACATTTAATAAAACTGTTCCTAAGACTAATTTCCAGACAGACTGATGTTACTTGTTGCCTGTTACATTAACTGTTCTGGCTAGCTTAAGATGTATTAAGCCCTAACATGCTAGCCCTATTCAAGCTAGTTCATACTCAGTTTCAGCTAAGATTTTATAGGAAATTCAATAAAATTCCAAGCAGTGAATTTTTTTTGTCCCTACCTTCTCTCCATCTTTTATGTTTGCATCAAGAAGCAATAGAATTTCTATTGTCAAGGTACAATCCTATTTATAAAAAGATGCAAAACAATGGCTATTTTTAGTTTACAGAGGAACTGTTAGACATATCCAGTGATGTTTTTCACTTGCTGAAACACACCGAAAATCAGTACCACAGAAAATCTTTTGGAGAATAAGGTATCATTCCTGTCTAGACCTTGACATGTCTTGCCTGACCCTAAATGTTAGACCAACTTAACCTAAATCAGCCTTAAAGCTGGTCTAGTTGAATCAATACATATTACTAACAGCCTTAAGCATCATTTGCAAATGGATTGCAATTTCACATTTATCTCCTAACAAGTAAACTGATACAGAACAGAATTAAACCATAGAAGGTGATTCATATGGCTTTGAACCCATTTAATGACAATTCTTCAAAATTGACGTGCCAATTCTGTTGTAATTGTCATAATGTTATCAGCTGCTCTTTCCCCTTTCTCATCTCTGTTGTACATAGAAATCTCTTCCTTCCCTTCCTCTCCTGTGATCAACCATCTGATTCTTGCACTCTGGGATCAGACACACACCAGATGTCTGATGTCCATCCATCGGAGTTATCATCTTTCCTGGCAGATTGATTTGGTCAACCTGTTTAATGGAAGGGAACCCACCACCACTCATAAATCAACGAATTTTCTTGTCAGTTTTGATCCCATATACTGGATTCCTCTGTCAGTCAATACCTGGTTTCTTCATTTGTACATGGTCATGTAAAACCTCTTGCTGCCTTCAGAGTGGGTGTTCACACAGAGGAGAATTAGCTACAGGGAATTTTGTGCAGGAAGGTTCCACTCACTGTTGATAGCTCAGAAGTCCTCAGGTCCCTTCAGAACATCAAATTGATGATTCAGTGTCTGAGAAAAAAATTCGTGGAGATTTGAGTCATCATGGTGATAGGGTGAGACAGTGATTGCAGACCACTTCAGTTTTGCTTCAACCCTTATCTCTAACCCTACACTCTACACTAGCCCCTTAATCCAATTATTTTCATTAATCCCTGAAGCAAGCCCCCTACACCTTGAAACCCCTAAACTGTATTCTTGTGCACTAACTTCCTAGTTCTGACCTGAGTCAGTAGCTCTAACTCTAGCCTGTTTGGCCATTGGGAGGTAGAAGTAGTGCAGGAATTTTGAGGTCATGGGGAAATCCTTGCTGCCCAATTAATTCCTAGCAACAGGGCATACAATTTTTATGCAAAATGGCCTTATTTTCTTTGTATGTGTGAACAACTGTGATGTAAGGTTCAGGTCAATTCTCTGACATTGCAGAAGAAGTGGGATCCCAGCACTAATTTCTCAAAATGAAGTGAATGTTTCCAGATCCCTTAGTGTTTAATCTGTCACATGGGACTGTATTATATCTGCTTACGAAGTGTTGATGGAAAAGAAGGCATGACTGAGTTCAGTGTTAGAGAAAAAAGCAATATATTTGGGAAACAGCTGCTAATCCCACTGTAACACAGTCAGTTTGCAGTCAGTGATTAACACAGATGGATGTGGATGAAGTGATCTATACAATAATGTTATACATTAAATTCATACAGCTTTTTAAAAAAATCTTTGTTATGCCAATATGTGGTCAGGCCTGTGATGTAAAATTAATAAAAAGCACTCATTGTTCTTTCCAAACCCATGCATCTACTTCAATGCCAAAAAATATTCTTTTCCCCTTCAAAGGGATTTGAACTTCCAAGCATAATTTCAAAATATAACTAAGGTAATGGACAATGGTCTTAACATAGTGAGCTACCTAAGTCAAGAAATAGCCCAGTCACAGGAGATCTGCCAAGAGAGCAGATCAAGAGTCCTCACAGAAAATTGATATTCTTGTTATTTAAAGTAATAAGCAAACTTTTCTTCGCGGTTTTTTTTTTTTTTAATCCACTGGGTCATTAATCCAGGCAGAATTTCTAATACTGCTCTTGTAACTCTATCTTCTTTCAATGGCTACAACTTTAAAAGACAAGGAAAATCTGAAGTGACATATAGGAGATATGCAGATATGGTGCTTAGGGTCATGGTTTAGTGGTGAACTGGAAGGTTTGGTGAAATGGTTGGATTCAATGATCTTAAAGGTCTTTTCCAACCTAAACAATTCTATGTCCTCACTAGGAAAGTTAGATTATTTTCATAGTAACTTTCATATTGATTTTGAGAGTTGCAGGGCTCAGAGGAGAAATTTTCAAATGTTCTGCAGAAGGTGGCTTTGGAAAATACGTCATTTTGCCTATGCTGTTTACTAAAAACGTCTAGCACGTCATAATGCAGAACAATATCTTGAAATTTGGCTGCATTTGTGGCTTCCTATAGCTCCTTATGGGCCCCATATTATCCTTAAACACCTGACTGAATTTGACAACAAATGTATAAAAATATTGTCCCAGAACTTTTCAGGTGTTACTCCTGGCTGCATCAAATTACCAAGACTGATGATACAAGAGCTGAGAAGGAAGCTCTCATTTCTCGTGTAGGAAACAACATAATGCAAGTGAGCCATACAAGTAGAAGAGGCAATTGGAACAGATGGAAATCAGGCTACAAGTCAGAAGAGAATCAAGGATTCCAGCCTAAATTAGTCTGAAAGGACTACAGTCACTAAAACGCTTGAAAAACTGCACATAGGCTTTGAGAATGGTAGTGAAAGAGGGAACAGCTTGATTAGGCAGGGAACCAAAGTAAGGACAAAAGGAGGGACATTAAGAGGGATTTTGTGGATTTAACAATCTCACAGGTGACTGTTGGTAGAGGATACTACAAATTGCAGTCCTGACTGGAAGGCAGGAAGAGACTTTTTCAGAGGGTACATCTAGGTGATGGGAGCACCAATACAGTGGTCAAGGGAATAAATATTTTTATTAGGTTACCAGAGGATGTAGTTGGACTTGGAGTTATTGGAGTGAAACTGAATATTTTTCAAAAACATGTGGTCCTGTCTGCTTAGAGGGAGCTCATATCCTTTTCCTGAATGAATTCCTGGGTAGAGCTCAGTGGTTTGAGATACTCTGAAAAAGAACAGGCCAGTTAATCACAGCTCTTCCATCTGGCCTACTGCGTATTAGGAAGCAAAAAAAATGAGTGAAAGTGCCAGTAAGAATTTAGGGGGTTTTGTCAAAGCATTGCAAGGAACAACAAAAGGCTGAAACATACTTAGAATGCAAAAAAATGTTGTAAATGGCTCATTAGGAAACATCAATTAACACCGCCCTTTGAACATGCTTTTGGCTGTATTTGTAAAAGTACCACCAATTAGATTTTAACAGTAATATGGAGTATTACCAAAATATTAACATCTAATAAATACTGATCACAGCAGGAATTTTCTATTGCCATAATTACTCAAGTAAAAACTATTAGCACTGCTTCTTCCCAGCTGAAACATCAAAGCATCTTTTACTTAATTTCATTTGCTTCAGACACTAGTAAGTGTCAGCATCTTAATTAATTTTAATTTATCCTTTTCTTTGTCCAATTTTAAATTGTGGTTCCTTTCCACAAATTAAAGCCATATCATCCTAACTACAGTTGTTGTTGTTAAATCTCAGAACAGCAATGCATGCAGCTATAGAGTGCTAAAGATAGAGAGTGTGGGAGAATACTCAAAGAAAATGCAAACACCACAATTTCATTCTTTCACCATCTCTCTGAGTCACATGTCAGATACTCTGTCATTTTCCCTGCCTTATGTCAGGTCAGTTTTAGATCCAAAAATTGTTTTGGTTCTTGAAGTTTTAAAGGCAAAAATATGTAGTTGGTATTAGTGTCATGCACTGATGATTGAATCGAAACTGTAATTGAACTCCGGGTGAGGAAAAATTTTTTTTTTGTAAAAAACCTTTTTTAAATTTTATTGAAGGTGGTGGTGTTGGTTTACTTCACAACAACCATGTTTTGTACTCTCCAAGTGACACCTTTAGAGGAATTATTCTGTGTATGAAATGTTTCAGTCTTGACACTTGGAAGGGTTCACTTGTAGCTTACTCAAAAGAAAGAAAAATCACTAGTGCTGCTACAGACCAGGCCAGGAGCATGGGGAAAGAAAGGCTCACTGAGTAATGGCATTCTTTTTTCCTTCCTATTCTAACACAAACTCATTTCTTTAAAAAAGATTTTTGTTTGTTTGTTTAAAATCTGTTATCAAACCTAAATACCTGGAAATGCATGAAGCAGCAGAAGTTGCTGCTAGTCTTTCAGGGCTTGTCAAGGGTAGTAAAGACTTACCTGTCTCAATGGTCATATACAAAGAATTACTGTCTACAGTTGGGATTACACAGGATAAAACAAGACATAAGTTAATTTGCTTCATTTGAAAGAAAGTCAGTTCTAACAACAAACTAGTTCTCACATGTAGGCAGCATGGCAAATACAAGGTGAGCGGCGTCATTTATGAATGGGAGTTTATAAATTCTTTAAAATCCTTTTTTCCTTCAAGGTAGTGATTGTGCACAGTAATTAGTTAAGAACACACATAAGGCACAAGAGCAAGAAGGTGTCAGAAAAAACAAAGTGCATCTTTCATGAACTTGCATAGCTTTCTGTCCATCCACATCACTTTCTAGGACAGCAGTCTTCAGTTTTGCACAGAAATACATATGTAACTACGTGTTTTATCAAATCTTATCACATTTTCCTTCCTCCTCAATCATGTTCCAGTACTAGGAAAAGGTGTATTCTCCAACTACCAAAATATATATTTGATATGTCCAGGGCTGGCCATTCTCTTTCATGACCCCAACACATACTGAGTGCCTAGCCTGTTGCAGTGCAGCCTCTTCCATCCCAGGCAACACTTGTTTCTGTGATATGTATTGAATTGAGCATTGAATGAAATACAGAGATAAGCACTGAGGTGTCTGACACAGATCATTCAAACAAGTGCTCTTATCTCTGGGCCGCAACCCCACCCTGTTCCAGCTTTGCTTTTTCTTCAGTCCTTTAGTGGACACTGGCCCAGTTTCAAAAGAAGAGTGCAAGTCTGGAGCAGCACCATGGTCCAGACTTTTAGGAAGCTGGAGACAGGCTCAATTCACTACAGCTCCCAGCAAGACACAGGATTTCACAGCAATTGCACGCTGTGTAGATTAGGACTCTTAGCCAGCTGGCTAGTACATGATCAGCATTAACAGCAGTGAGACTGATGGAAAAGCATAAATTCTGTTACAGAACAATTAGACACGTTGTTTATCATACACTAGCCCTCAGGATAACATTTTGGGTTGTAGATCCAAGTAGAAAAGGTTTTTTCTCATGTTATAAAGTAGTTGTATAATCCCTACAGAGACTCAGCTCCACACATTCTCTACTTACAGCTCTTAGAATTACTTTTATGTACTCCCTGCTCTAATTAACAACTTTCTAGACCTAGTTGTAATTTTAACCACAAATCACATTTGCATTTGATGCAAATGATATTTGTATGATGTAGCTGCTTTTGTAGACCCTTGCAATAGTGTCATGAAAATGCACAAGAAATCTTCAAAATCACACTGGCAGTAATTTTGGATGAGTTACAATAGGAGTCTCCTAGTCTTCCCAATTAGGGAAGTAGCTGAAATAACCACCTTATCTTAACTAGTATAAAGAGCACTACAACAAATGCAGCACCTTTTGTTACTGAAACTACTTCTAAATCTAGTCAATTCAATAGAAATTACCAGACACACTCACTTTAAAAAGCTCACCATCTATTGCCTTTGACCATTCAAAAATGAGTAAATAAAACTGAGACATGGATGCAGACATAAATTAAGAGACCAATTAAACTTTTACAGCACCCAAAAGGTGAGAAGGGATAAACTGAATTCAGGTACCCTCTGAATGGAAAATAAAAATGTTCCCATTCAGGGAATACCTACATTCTGTAATTTTTAAGAATAAAAACTGTAACTAAGCATCATAAATAGAATAGCAAGATATTATAAAGTAAATTGAACAGAAAGGTCTCAGCACAAGAAAGGAGATGCTTCTGGTGCAATATTTGCAGAAAAATCTGTAGAGTAGGAAAGGGTTCCGTTAATAAATGATATTTAAATGTAACTTAGTTTTTCCCTTTAAGAGACAAAAATGCAAGCACTGACAAAAACAGCTAGTGCACATGAGCAGATAGTTCATGCAGAGAATGACTTTTGGCTGCAGCAGGCATGGCAGTACAGTGCACATCACACTCTATTCTACGAACTGTTACAATAGAGCCTCCATGCTCTCCTTTGAAACGAAATCAGGACACATAAAGAGATGGTGCTGATGTAACCCTTTTAGCAGAATGCATCAAGGAATAGTGTTAGGTTTTTTTGGTAGTCCGGCTTTGATACCGAGCATAGACAAACAAAAGTGTCAGAGATGTAACTGCTGACGGTCAGTGGGCAATCGAATGGTAAAGTTTTCAGTACTACACTGGGCTCCTAACTCCACCTAGTCAACAAATCTGGGCCCCCTCTACTCACCTTACATACTTGCTTAATGTGGATTGTTCATACTCTTGTCCCTCTTCCTGAATGCCAAGCTGCTCAGCTGATGCCCATTTACTTTCCTGGCAGCTCTTACCTTGCTCCCCCTTTTCCATTGAGTCATTACCATTTCTTATCTCCAGAGCAGAGCTAAGGACCTATCAGGGCTTCACCTGAAAACAAGCAGCAAAATTCATCCTGATCTTTGCCAGAATAAGAGCTGGATGCAAATTAACAGATAATTATTCTGCTGTGGTTCATTCCAAAAGAACTACATGAGAAAGGGTACTGAACAGAAAAGAAACTAGGTCTTATAATAACACTGTACTCTCAAGAGCTTAGTAGGGCACTCAGGAATCAAAAGACCACTGATTGCAGCTATATTTCTTTTCACTTATCCCTCACAACCATCTTCTATCCATCCTTATAGCTGTTCACAAGGGTTTGGTGTAGAGTGTGGATTGGTGCCAAGGGTTAAGCAGGACACATAAGGTAGCACCTCTGAATTATCTCCAGGCTGTGATTCTTTAACTCCTTGGCAGCGCTGACAGCTGTCTTGTGCTGTGCTTTAAGTTCCCATGTTCCTTTTTCAAGTTCTTATTTACCAGGAACTTTTCAGCCAATCAGCTCAAGGAATGAAAGCTGTGAAAAGCCTGTCCCTTCAGCTGTAACAGCAACACATTGTGTCGTTTCCATTGGCCAGCAATGACAGGGATGGAAATTAATTTAAATTTGGGTTATTTCTTAAACTATAAAAAGGTATTTTATTGTTGGTTCCACTTTCATTCGAAGTTTCCAAATCCTGCCCCCAGTATTTGTTGTTAGTTGTGTTTCTGTAAACAAGTCTTACACAAATTTCTACAAGTAGTTGTGCAAGTTGTGTTTGTACAGATCCCCACCCAACAAACTAAACACAAGTGATCATCTTTGGTGCTGAAATAAAGGCCAATTCTAACAATGTATTTGATAGCTTGTAGCATGGCAGAAACAAGGTGAACAGCTACCATCATTCCATCCCCTTGAAGAAAAAGAGCTTCATAAATCATTCTTCAACTCCATCTTCAAACCAGAAAATTTTATTAATAATTTATACGGCTGTGTATGGTTGCCATAGTTGGCAGTTCAGCATGACTTCATTTGCATTAGTTACCAAATACTAATTATTATTTTTTATGTCCAATAGTTGGACTCATTGCTTTTCTGCACTGCCCTCTATTCCTCCCTAATTATGTATCTGTGGAGACAGAAACGCAGCTCCCATTTGATCCTGTGTTGTTTTGTATTTGATCTGTAATATGTGGCTTCAAATGCAAGACACAAGCTCTTTTCTTTAAATCCAAATGTATGTTCTGAAATTTTTTATCTTGAACATGCAAGGGTGCAAAATCACTGCCCTAGCAATCAATGACTGCTAAAAGTCTAAGGTCCTGTGATCTTGACTGGACACATATATAGATAGGTGCTATTCCAGAAAAGATTCATCTTTTCAGCAATGTTGAAAGATTCTGTATTCTAAAAAATTATAAGAATTCTTTAAATGTACAGTGAATTGCAAATATTTTTAGTCTATAAGAAATTGTTATAACTGAAAAATTTGTACTAAAAAAAAGAGGTTTTACTTTAATTTCCTGCCATTTTCTGTGGATTAAATTAAGAAAAAGTAAAGCCCTACACATTCAGTGTCAAGCTTTTTATGGTCCAGAAATTAAGGGGGTTTGATCTTTGTTTACAGCAAACTGAAGTAAAAACTAGGCTTTACAAACAATAGAGGTAGAAGTTGATTCAGATACTGTATGGATCTCATCACTGGAATTTTATGCCTTTCATGTCATGTATGGAGATGTGGAGAGAGGCCTGAGGAGAGATAAATGAATTGTACAATAATATGTTAAAATTAATTTTCCAGCAGCATTGCCACCAGCTTAGATCTGTGTTTTCCAAGCTGATGTTTCTGTCTAGTCTCCCCATTGTATTCTAACATGAGGCTGCCCCAGGCAACAAGGGCACAGGAAAGGTGAGCAAGGGAAGTCCACTCTTTCAAACTGTTTAAAAAAAAAAAAAAAAGCCTGTGCTGCTGGTTGAGTACAAAGAAAACAGAAAAATGGCTTCAAAAGTGGTATCAAGACATATTTATAAGAGGAAGTTACAATTATATGTAGGCTCAGACTTTGATTTACCACAGAAAGTCAAGCATGAATTCAACCTCTGACTCACAGACTTCAACACTCTACATGACAAAACATGTCAGATGAGTAACTTCAGACAAGCAAGGCACATGTTCCCACGTGCACACAAAGATTCTTCGCTCAGCCAACAGCTCTCTGTGCCACACTCCCAAATCTCCTGTTCAGTCCCACAAGTTTTGCAGAAAGGCTCTGGGTGCTCACTGATACTGTTGTACTTGAATGAAACAGGCAGCTGAGTATTCTTAGTACTTTTGTATGGTAACAACCTGAAGGCAAAAGACACCTCATGCTCTTGAAGCACAAGTCTAAGTCACAACCATTTTGCATGGTTTTGACACAGAGCTTAATTAACGCTACTAAACATTCCTGTTCTTGAATGCTAAAAATGCTGGAACTAAGAGGCATCTGACTGCTGGCATGTCTATAAAGAAAAAATGTCTGCTAAGAAAACAGAAGGAAATTACATAGCACAGTGATATACAGCAAACCTCACTACAAAGGTGCTGCACATAACAGACTGGTAAAGTCAGAGGTGCTCTGCTAAACATAGTAGAACAAGCACCTGCGATGTCAGTGCAGCCAGAAAGCAATACTTTAAAGAGCCTTCTTTGAAAGGGTGTTTTGTTATCAAAGGGTGTTTTGGTTTTGTTACAAAAATTGTGAAACAAAGTGACTAAAATGAAATGGTTTGGGATGGAATCATGTGCAGGGGGGGATCATGGCAGGGGGCACAGTGAGAGAGTAAGAGGGGTTAAGTAGAAGTGTAACACCCTTCCAGGGGTCCCAACAGCATCTCATTGTTCCCTCCATCTGGTCTTCTTGATGCTGAGGGTCCCCTGCCGCTGCCCTGAAAAGTACAGAATCCCATGGATTAAATACGCATTTGGGAGGTTGTAACGCCCAGGAGTCTCCTCTAAGGGGGCTGGGTTTGACACTGTCCCTTGCAACACTGTGGATCTATTGCAACATGATGATGTTGCAGTGCTCTGGTGCAGGGTCTGGGGACCCCTTTGGAGGGCCTTTGATGGGCCATGACACCCCCTCTGCTATCCTTCATGTGGATCAGCTTTTCCCAGAATGAGGGGGCACAGCAGAGGATGGATGTTCACTGCCTCTGATGAGAGGCAGTGAATGTCCAAAACCTCTCCTCCTAACCCTCTGCTACCAGCACCCTGTTCAAACCTGGCAGCTGATATCCCTAGGGCTCTCCCCAAAGATCCTAAGCTTGGTATTCTTCTTCCCCAGCCCAAACCTCAGTTACTAGCTCATCTCCAACCACAAGCAGTATAGGGTCTCACTAAGGCCTCTTCAGGGTGTGGTGCTCTTCTCTGCAGGTTATGTAGAAAAGCCATCATGAATATGTTTAAGCCATAAATTATAACACCTCAGTAACCAAAAGCTGCCCTATGGCTTGGGCTTAGGCTTCAGGGAGNCCCTATGGCTTGGGCTTAGGCTTCAGGGAGCTATCGAGTCTACAGCTGTGGAGACACTGGCACTGGGCAAGACATTGCAAGGGCATCCATCACAGCAGGCTGCTATCAGAGACTGGGTGGTGCATGTCTCGTAACACCTTGCAATGGCAGTGCCCGTGTCTGCTGCGAGGGGCCGGGCTTTGCTGAAGGTGAGGCCTTTGGCAGCCTGCTGTATTCCCAGAGCTGCCCCATGGCCTGCCTGTCAGTGCTGGACTCTTGGGGTGGCCCAGGTGCTCCCCTGGGCTCTGATTGCCCAAGCCATCGGCAGTCCCCCCCTAAGGGACAGGCACATGGAGGCCGTGGGGATTCAGGGGCCGAGCATGAGGTCAGCCCATGGTCACAGCCTAGAGCCCCGCACAGAGTTCCTGTCCTGCCCCCGCTGCAGTCCTAGGAGGTGGTAGCTCTGTGTGTGTTTTTCTAGATCTATTCTGTCCTTCTGTCTTCCTCTCTGCCTCTGTTTCTTTTCCTGCTTCTCTTTGCCTGGAAATTTTGGGTAACATAGCTTTTCGTAAGTTTCAAGGTTTTTCCCGTTTGGGCTAAATTTATGCTAGGTAAATGCTAAATTAACACTGAGTTCTGCTCTGATGAGTGGTTGAATGTTGAATGGTATGTTGTATTGCATCCTTTGCCAGAGATGGTTGATTTTTGAGCATTTGATTTTGATATTTTTGCCAGTAAGCTTTAGTGTGACTTTCATGTTTTGACTATATCTGGTGGGGATTTTTCCTTTGTGCTAAGAGAGAGCAATAGAACCTTGAGCTAAGCCTCTGGATTTTAGGATGCAGGGCTTAAGCTGTGCCACCACTGTCATTTGCACAGTCCATGGGGGCCAAGGGTCAAACATCACAGGTCAGCTGCCAGGGTTCACTGGTCAAAGGTCAAGGGCCGAGCTGTCCACCCTCAGGGGTCAGGGATCAAAGGGAACCGTCAAGCGTCAGTGTTCAAGGGCATCCCACTCCTCGCACTTTCACCCAGTCTCTTCACACTGCCCCCTCCCCTCATGCCANAACAACCTGAAGGCAAAAGACACCTCATGCTCTTGAAGCACAAGTCTAAGTCACAACCATTTTGCATGGTTTTGACACAGAGCTTAATTAACGCTACTAAACATTCCTGTTCTCGAATGCTAAAAATGCTGGAACTAAGAGGCATCTGACTGCTGGCATGTCTATAAAGAAAAAATGTCTGCTAAGAAAACAGAAGGAAATTACATAGCACAGTGATATACAGCAAACCTCACTACAAAGGTGCTGCACATAACAGACTGGTAAAGTCAGAGGTGCTCTGCTAAACATAGTAGAACAAGCACCTGCGATGTCAGTGCAGCCAGAAAGCAATACTTTAAAGAGCCTTCTTTGAAAGGGTGTTTTGTTATCAAAGGGTGTTTTGGTTTTGTTACAAAAATTGTGAAACAAAGTGACTAAAATGAAATGGTTTGGGATGGAATCATGGGCAGGGGGGGATCATGGCAGGGGGCACAGTGAGAGAGTAAGAGGGGTTAAGTAGAAGTGTAACACCCTTCCAGGGGTCCCAACAGCATCTCATTGTTCCCTCCATCTGGTCTTCTTGATGCTGAGGGTCCCCTGCCGCTGCCCTGAAAAGTACAGAATCCCATGGATTAAATACGCATTTGGGAGGTTGTAACGCCCAGGAGTCTCCTCTAAGGGGGCTGGGTTTGACACTGTCCCTTGCAACACTGTGGATCTATTGCAACATGATGATGTTGCAGTGCTCTGGTGCAGGGTCTGGGGACCCCTTTGGAGGGCCTTTGATGGGCCATGACACCCCCTCTGCTATCCTTCATGTGGATCAGCTTTTCCCAGAATGAGGGGGCACAGCAGAGGATGGATGTTCACTGCCTCTGATGAGAGGCAGTGAATGTCCAAAACCTCTCCTCCTAACCCTCTGCTACCAGCACCCTGTTCAAACCTGGCAGCTGATATCCCTAGGGCTCTCCCCAAAGATCCTAAGCTTGGTATTCTTCTTCCCCAGCCCAAACCTCAGTTACTAGCTCATCTCCAACCACAAGCAGTATAGGGTCTCACTAAGGCCTCTTCAGGGTGTGGTGCTCTTCTCTGCAGGTTATGTAGAAAAGCCATCATGAATATGTTTAAGCCATAAATTATAACACCTCAGTAACCAAAAGCTGCCCTATGGCTTGGGCTTAGGCTTCAGGGAGCTATCGAGTCTACAGCTGTGGAGACACTGGCACTGGGCAAGACATTGCAAGGGCATCCATCACAGCAGGCTGCTATCAGAGACTGGGTGGTGCATGTCTCGTAACACCTTGCAATGGCAGTGCCCGTGTCTGCTGCGAGGGGCCGGGCTTTGCTGAAGGTGAGGCCTTTGGCAGCCTGCTCTATTCCCAGAGCTGCCCCATGGCCTGCCTGTCAGTGCTGGACTCTTGGGGTGGCCCAGGTGCTCCCCTGGGCTCTGATTGCCCAAGCCATCGGCAGTCCCCCCTAAGGGACAGGCACATGGAGGCCGTGGGGATTCAGGGGCCGAGCATGAGGTCAGCCCATGGTCACAGCCTAGAGCCCTGCACAGAGTTCCTGTCCTGCCCCCGCTGCAGTCCTAGGAGGTGGTAGCTCTGTGTGTGTTTTTCTAGATCTATTCTGTCCTTCTGTCTTCCTCTCTGCCTCTGTTTCTTTTCCTGCTTCTCTTTGCCTGGAAATTTTGGGTAACATAGCTTTTCGTAAGTTTCAAGGTTTTTCCCGTTTGGGCTAAATTTATGCTAGGTAAATGCTAAATTAACACTGAGTTCTGCTCTGATGAGTGGTTGAATGTTGAATGGTATGTTGTATTGCATCCTTTGCCAGAGATGGTTGATTTTTGAGCATTTGATTTTGATATTTTTGCCAGTAAGCTTTAGTGTGACTTTCATGTTTTGACTATATCTGGTGGGGATTTTTCCTTTGTGCTAAGAGAGAGCAATAGAACCTTGAGCTAAGCCTCTGGATTTTAGGATGCAGGGCTTAAGCTGTGCCACCACTGTCATTTGCACAGTCCATGGGGGCCAAGGGTCAAACATCACAGGTCAGCTGCCAGGGTTCACTGGTCAAAGGTCAAGGGCCAAGCTGTCCACCCTCAGGGGTCAGGGATCAAAGGGAACCGTCAAGCGTCAGTGTTCAAGGGCATCCCACTCCTCGCACTTTCACCCAGTCTCTTCACACTGCCCCCTCCCCTCATGCCATCCTCCATGGCGCTGTCCCCTCCTCCCTCTACCTCCAGTGCAACCCCTAACCACACCCTCGACCCCGCCCCTACTAATGCCATTTTGGGTTTAGGCTTTGGGTTTAGTGGCTAGGGATAGGGTTAGGGTTGTGTCTCTGGAGAATTTCTTTTCTTGAAATCCAAGAGGAAAGTGTAATAAACACTTTGGAAAGGAGATATGATAAAATAAATTGCAAGTGAATTAAAAGAAGATAACTTGAAAATTGAGTTAATAGAACACAATGGATTGTGATGAAATTCAGTGCAGTGAAAAGGACTGAAACTTGACACAATTTTACTCATTGAAATTTTGAAATCAGGGAATGAAGTCAAACAAAAAGACTGGAGAAGAAATTGATGAAATTAAATGCTAAAAAAACCCAAATCCTATACAAGTAATGTCTAACTGGGTTTGAACTATCAATAGCTACACCGGGCAGTGTTTAAAAAATGGATTATTTAAGAACTTAGTATTTTTCTCTTTGTTAATTTCAGTTTCCCTAAATATTTCTTCAATGACCCATTTTCTGTCACTCACTTCCAGCATGTATTAAATTTTCTTAAGTCATGATGCTTAAGATGGTTCTGTGTTATAGTCTGTTCTGTACTATTATAACAGCCAGCAGAAGAGATGAGAAACAAAGCTCTGTTAGAGTAAGTTTCCATAGTAGTATTTCTCACAAGAGGAACAGCTAAGAAATGGGGTGATGTAGCCTCCATATACTACCCTTTAAGCAGAACTGAAAACAGAGAAAGGTAAGAAATTGTAACCAAAAGTCCCAAATTGCAGGGATTTCTATTCAGTCTCTGTCAAGAAGTGATGGCTGTCAAAGCTATTATGTCAGTAGTCTGAAATAACAATGTGAATTGGGTGATGAATTTACCTTTGAGCAGACATTGTTACTCCCAAGCTATTTCTCTGTACTAGAAAGACTGAGTGTTCAGCTGTTTTTCCAAGACAAAAATATTATTTGTACCATTTGAACAATTATTCCTTACAGGAACCACTATTACACATAAAGAAAAAAGTCACAGGTTTTCTATTAGAGTCTCTATATATAATGAAAAAGTTGGCCAAAAGAAGTTTCTCCTCCCTAAATGACGTGGAAAAGTCGACTACTTGGGCCTCCTCATTAGCCTAGAGGAAATGCATCCTATCAAACCCAGTGTGAGACGGATTGGGTCCATGCCTGAGACAAGTCATTGCTGTTAATACAATGATTCATGTGTAATAACAACAGTGAGCACTTGGACACTGTTTATATTCATATTTTCCAAAAAGCTTTATAAATATTAGTCATTTACAAAATAAGCACCCAAAGGAAGTGATTATTAGATAAATGTCTGAAGAACACAACCTAGAGGTATTTTCTTTAACCTTTTCTCATGCTTTGACTTTCACATACTTCTAACATAAATCTTTGCTGGAAAATCATTCAGATAATTACTGTGAATTACTGTTTACAAGTTTATTTTTCTACTTCAGCTGCAGAAGTGAACCATTTAAAAGACAGTCTGTCATACTCCTTTTCAAAAAATCTTCCTATAAACTAGGGTCTTTGCATTTAAACAGCATAAAAGGACAAGCAATGGGTGACTTTGTGAAAGGTGGCTGTTCATCGTTCTGAGTGCTGTTGCTGTCCTAGATGGCCTGTACATCTCCAAGCGGAGCCAATTAGACACCATGGTAAACTTTATTAACAACAAAACAAGATGTTTCTGCTCTGTGTTTCTCACTGCTCTCAAGCAGCTAATTATTTTCAAAATATTCATATTTAGAGAAAAAAATATTGCCAGCTTTTAGAAAAGGGGATAAGTAGCTTGACTAACATTTAATAAATTTCTGACTATTATTAATAAGATCTTGGTAGTGGAAGGTCCTTCTTTGAAATTAATTCTTCCACTTTTCCAGAGGCTTGCTTCAGTGGACAGCAGCTACACAGTGAGCTCTGTCCTTTGTGCTTCTATATATCCATCAGCTGCTTCTTCCTCAAGCCAAGCGCCTTTACATTTTCTCAGCTCTCCTCCTTCTCTCTAATTAGCACCAATCTCACAGGTGTCTGGAAGGGGCTGGAAGTGCCGCCTTCAGCAAGGAAGTGCCATACACAAGTCACTGTAAGAGCAATGAGGAACCCTCCCAGACTGTGCAATGTATCCACGGATGTCCATATCAGAGGCTTTGAAAGGAAGGACAGGGATCTATTTTCTCAGGGTGTACAAACAGACTAACAAAACCAGAACATTTCATCACCAAAAATGCAGTACTCTCTTCCAAGAAGATCCTCAATTTAGATGCCTTTGAGATTATCTGAATAACTGCTAATGATTTTGTTAACTCTAGCCTCATATACAAACAAGAGCTCCTGAGCATTTCTTACACAGTTTTGTTAGCTTTCACTGGACTAGCTGGGCTGATAAAGGGCTCACAATTTTACTTCAGCTGCTCTAAATCAAAATTCAGACCCAAATGCCTGAAATGAATGCCATTACTGAACTGCAAATACTGTCACTCTCCTGAAAACATCACTAACTCTTATTAATGTTTGAAAATACATAATTTCCCCTCTTCAGTATTTTCCATTGACTCCTCCAGCATCTCTTCCAAAATGCCAGCATTCTTCTTCAATGACAGTATATATTTTTCACAGTGTTTGATGTCTTATTGCTGTATTACTTAATTTATTGTTTTCTTAAAAAGAAACTGTATTGACCTTTAAGAATTAGATTTGACAGACATAAATGTAAACAGCCTCCTGCCCTTCTGAAGCAAATGCTAGTTTCTCCCCTTGTCATTTAGGCTGTCTTCAGTTTTCTCTTGTCAGTATAATTCTTAGATTGTTATCCCAAGAGAATAGCAGTTATGCAGTCAAGGTGTTTCTGGCACAGATTTTCTTTTTCAGATACAAGACAAATTAGAAGATTAAATTAATCAACCAGCCTGGTGATCATAGAATCATGAGGTTGGAAAATACCTCTAATATCATCAAGTCCTACCATTAACCCAGCACTACCAAGTCACCACTAAGCCATGTCCCCAAGTGCCACAGCTACCGGTCTTGCAAATAGCTCCAGGGTTAGCAGTTAGCTATTCCACCACTTTCCTGGGCAGCCTTGTTCCAATGCTTGAAGAAATTTTTCTTAGTATCAAACCTAAACCTCCCCTGGTTCAAGCTGAGGCCATGTCCTCTTGACAAATCTCTTGTTACTTGGGAGAATGACCCCCACCTATCTACAACCTCTTTCAGGCAGTTGTAGAGAGCTAAGGTTCTCTCTGCCCGAGCCCCCTTTTCTCCAGGATAAACACCCCCAGCTCCCTCAGCCACTCCTCGTACAAGCTCTGCTCCAGACCTTTCCCCAGCTCCATTGCCTTTCTCTGGACGCATTTCAGCACTGCAGTGTCCTTGTAGTGAGGAGCTCGAACTGAACACAGAATTTGAAATGTGGCCTTCTTGCCACAGACACAAGCCAGGATGCCATTGGCCTTCTTGGCCAGCTGGGCACGGCTGGCTCATGCTGTAGACCAGCACCCCCAGGTCCTTTTCCACTGGCAGCTTTCCAGCCACTCTGTCCCCAGCCTGTAGCGCTGCCTGGGGTTTCTGTGACCCAAGGGCAGGAGTTGGCACTTGACCTTGTTGAACCTCATACAGCTGGCCTTGGCCCATTGATCCACCCTGTCCAGATTCCTCTGCAGACCCTTCCTACCCTCCAGCAGATTGGCATTCCTACCCAACTTAGTGGTGTCTTCAAACTGGGTGAGAGTGTGTTCAATTCCCTCATCTGTTTATCAATAAAGATATTAAACAAGACTGACCCAAATACTGAGCCCTGGTGGGAAACACCACTTGTGACCTCATAAGTCATAATTAATGAGGGACTAACTGTATATTCTGCCTCTTGTTTTTCTGTGCTCATTTTGTCAGATAAAGGGTAAATTTATCCATTTCTAATCATAGTCCTACCAGTCTGGAGATTTATTACTTAAAGCTATTGCTTTTTCATCTACCATAATACATATTTCTTATAGAGAAATTATGCATTTTACTCATGATGATCATCTTCCAGAAACTTTAAACTACCAACAAAAGACTTAGAGAGTTGGGGTTGTTCAGCCTGGAGAAGGCTCCAGGGATACCTTGTAGTGGCCTTCAAGTACTTAAAAGGGGCTTACAGGAAAGCTCAAGACAGACTTTTAACAACAGCATGTAGTGATAGAATAAGAGGGAATGGCTTCAAACCAAGAGGGTAGGTTTAGACTGGATGTTAGGAGGAAACCTTCTAATGTGAGGGTTATGAAGAACTGTAACAGGTTGTCCAGAAAAGCTGCAGATATCTTAGAATGCCTGGCAGTATTCAGGGCCTGGCTTTGAGCAACTTGGTCAAGTACAAACCATCCCTGACCATGGTGGGAGGTTGGAACTAGATGACCTTTAAGATCCCTTCCAACCCAAGCCATTCTATGATTATTCAGTAGTTTTCTTCTACATTTTGTGCTTTCTATAATTTTGAAAGTCACTGCTAAAATCTCTAGCTAAAGCCTACTAAGAATCTAATCTAAAAATTCATCCCAACTAGAAGAATCTTACAGGATTTAGAAGAAATCATCTTATTTTTATACACCGTAAAAAACAGGTAGCATGTAATAGGGAGTGATACTTTTCTACAGGTTTTGACAATTTTTTTTTTTTTTTTTTTAAAGTCCTATAGGAATGCCTACATTTTCTCTTAATCCAAGAAAATACAAACAGGTAAAGTCATGTTACTGCCTCTGTTATAAATGACCAACTTATCACAACAAAAACCTGCCCTTCCTATCTCATTAGCTGGCATATAGATAATTCTAAAAGAAATTATTGACAGGTACCCCAGCTTTTTTCTACTAGAGCAATTCTTGTGGCTCATTTATCCTAATCTGTCTTCTCCCAAGGGATGGCTGCTTCAAAGATTTCTACAGCCAGACGCCTATCCTCTCTCTCTTTCTCTGGCCACCCATCCTTTTCAATTCTCTGACACAAGAACAATCATATCAAGAATCCAGAAGTTAGGATTCTGATCTTGGAAGGCAAAAGGGATCCAGTGAAAAGCCTTCTCATTTGCCTTCTGGTTTCTCAGGGTATGTTTGCAGTTCTTCAAATTGCCTTCTGCAAGACTTTTTTTTAATATTATTTTAATGGAAGAAATTTTAAATCCTGTAAATGACAACATAGCATGTATAGAAAGAGCATTTACTACCAAAAGAGTCAATAACAATTTTCATGGAATAAAGGGCTTTTCCCTGTAGCTATGGGCCCACCATGTTAGGCTTTAAATGGTTGCTTGACTCTTAGAAAGCATTGGCTTACAGCAACAAAATTCACATATTAACTACTCATATTAATTCACATATTAACCATTCATATTAACTATCAGAAAGGGTATAAAGAACAAAACACAACTATACTGCTCTATTAATATGTAATACAACTATAACCATTCAGAAAAAAAAAGATACAGGTAGCTACAAGGTTTGCAGAGAAGGGCAACAATATTTAACAGAAATAAGACTTCTGCTGTAGTTTACACTTGGGGATGTTTAAAAATATTATAAATCCTCTGCTTGCAAGAGAAAAATATATAATACATCTTAACAGGTTTGGAGAAAATAGAGAATGGCTATTTCTCGAGTTTTATAAACAACACTATTAGGGAGAGTCCAAAGAAATTATCAGGCTACAAATTTAAGAGACAAGATGGAATACTTTTTGGGGCAGGATATTATTTTTTTTTGGGTCTACCAAAAGTATAAATGAAACCACTTTTTGTAGGTCTCATCATGACTACTAAGAATGGTCCCCTAAATCTGATCTCCTCAGTAAGTTCCCAGGACCCCATAGAACAAAAAGTTGAATGGCACATTGGGGGAAAAACCTTAATACACTCCTTCAGTTCTTTATGTCTCTGATATAGAGACCTACAGCTAATCATAGTCATGTAGAGGGTTCAGCTTTATCCATCTTTGTACTGAAAAAGAGCTGGTGGCCAGCTCCTCACCCAGAAGCCCACCTTTACCGAGTCATCCTGTACTTAGCTGGAACCACTGAGGCCTCTTTTATTGGATTAAAAACACAGCAGCAGCATCACTCTATTTGAAACCCTCAGTGGCTGTTGAATAACACTTTCATTGCTGCAGAAATTCAGAGTAATTTATTTCACTGAGCTTCCTTTCTTTGAAAAATTGAAGATTTTTATCTCTAAATCTAGTCACACATTCTGTGCTGACTAGGAAATACTATACATAGAGCTTAGAATTAGAACTCTTGGATACATGTGCTTTTCAAGACTTAAGGATGAAAGAAATATTTCCACTGGACCAAATGCCCAGTGAAATCAATGGTTAATATAGAAAAGCTTTAAAAAATATATATATAGTAGCATCTTTGCATGGGATTTGGAGCTAGGGCTGGTAATAATTTATAATGATAAAATACACAGTAGATGTATCTAAGAGTCTATGATTCCACCCTAGGCAAAAGATACAGAGTATATACAGCAGAAAAGATGATGTCAGTTTTCTATGCTGGGAGATGATTTCCTAGATTAGATGATTAATTGCATTAGCAAAGTATCCTGCAAAAAAACAAAGCCTGTGAGATGAAGAGCCATTCTGACAGGAAAGAGCTTGGCACAAAGGTGACAACATACATTGATTAGCATGTCAATACGAATTTGTCAGTCATAGAAACCTGGAATGCCAGGTTGCACTTTGCTTTACAAAAAGAACAGTTTGCTCTTTTTAAATAAGAGGTGACAGCAGGGAAAAACACAGTTGATTGCTGCAGATTGATGGCAGTTGCGGTGAGGGAGTTGCAACAGGATAAAGAAAATCCTTAAGTGAAACATACCATTTTATGTCCATATTATCAAAATGCAATTTCCTCACGTTATGACTTTGGGCTGCCAGTAAAGAGATGCTGCAAGCTGGATGGTATGCAAAAAAATCAGCCATGAGAAATTCCAACATGTACTTTGGTCCTGAATCAAGACAAAAATATCAATATGGAGCTGGAGATTATTTTCCCAAGTGAAAATTCTCAAATGTTTAGATTTAAAAAACAAACCCAAACCAAACATTAAAAACCCTGCCCCCACGTAAAATGCTTTGCTGTATTTCACGAAAGAAACAATTTCCACAGTCTGCAAGTCAAATGCTTTCATTTGAAATTTGGAGACATGAGAAGCATCTGGGCTGTGTGGTAATGGAGGATGAATAAAATTCTGCTGCTGAAGGACAGGGATCTAAACAAAGCTGCTCTGTGTTGACAGATAAAACTGCATCCATCACTATGGATGCCTGTCAAAATTGATCATTATACAAGCCTTAATAAAACCACAGACAAAAGCAGTGTTTCAGTCCTTCCTCCCCCCCCTCATCCCCCCAAACAATTCGGTTCAGTTTCCAATTATCTTCAGTGCTTTCTTTCCAATCACCCATTTCTCTGCTATTCAGTGATTTTTCTTTTACCCTTTAGTCCTTTTTTTGGGTTCCTTCTCTCCAGTATTTTCTCTCTTTTCGTAGTGAATGTAAATTGGTTTTAGTAGCTGTCATTGTCTACTTCTACAGGTTCAGATTCCAATTGTCCCTTGCTTTTCCTTCTTGTGCATCCCACACATTACCTTGGTGAGGAACAAGAATATAAAGGAAAAACACTGCTTTGCAGCACGGAACATTAGTTCATCTTTCTAAGATAACAGTGTTTCATTAGGGCAATGCTGGAATTTGTACGCCAGCCCAAGATTTTCCTATCTTTATCATCCAGAAAAGAAAATGTGTTCTACAGCAGGAGAGATGGAGGGCCCTTTCTCCACCAGATAAATCTGGAAATAAATCCATTAGATAACACTCTGAATACATGAAGTCAGACACAAGAAATTAGTTTTTTTCAGCCTACAAATGCTACCTCTACGCATAATTCCTACCACTACAAATTTTATTTGATAAAATTAAATTATCTGAACAATTTAGGGAGACAATAAACATTTTATCAACACCCACCATCTGGTTTTAAAAGAGCAAAAGATTTATAAAATAGCGTCAATCCCCAGTGTTTACTACATGAGAACAAATTATTTTCAGACAATAGCCTGAAGGGAATGTAAGAGATTCAGTTGAAAGACTTTTTTTTTTTCTGTCTGCCTCAGGAAAGGTAAGGAAGACTCACATTTTAATTTTTACAATTCCAGTTCCCTGACCTCCTTTTATAGTCTTTTTATCAGCTACTTTCTTACAAGAGCCATTGCACTAGGCAAGGGTAGTTATATCTGTTTTTCTACAGTGAGGCTTAGTTTGTAAGTTCATAATTCCATAGAACTCATTTTCATTTTTCACTTATTGGAGTCAAACGTCTTATTCAACCATGAGACAAAAAATTATCTTCAAAACATCATTGTCTGTATTTGTTTATGTCTTTAAACAGGGGTATGCAGATATGTGAAAAATTCAGGCTGTGATCCTCTTCCTTTGCTGTTTACCTCGACAGGAAAGGCTGTTCATCTTTATTTAAAAGCAATCCAGTAAAGCTAGAAGGAATTTTTAGCAAGAGTTTGCTACTTGGTGCCAACCCTAGATGAATGGTATTCTTTAAAGAGAACAATGTTGTTGGCAGATTAATATGGTTAGAGAAATTGCCACAGGATCAAACACCATCACTGTTAACACAACAACACATTACAGGTGGAGAAACACTGTCAATCCACCTACATTGGCTCTGGGATCAGGAAAGCAGTAGCAAGGCTATCTACTGATTTTTTTGTCATTTCCACTTAAAAGTTGTTTTCTTGTTCCAAAACCAGCAATGAGGATCAGAAGTGCCTTGTTACTTGAGAGTTAATACAAATAATTTTAAAAGAACGTGATGATAAAAATCTAAGTATCTATTACAATGTTCAAAAGTTATTAGATACCAAATCTAAATGCTAATGCCTAGAGTCAATTAATAAGATTCAATCTTTACAAATTATATTTAGTTACTACGTTTTGCTTTCCTGCCTCTCCCTCCCTCTTTGCTACTGCTTGTTCAAAACTCATTTAGTGATATATGTCATATCCACACACACACAAAAAAATTATTCTAAATAATTTCACCTCAGAAAATTAATTGCCTTCCTTTCTGTAGCCTTAGAATGCCTCTGGAACTTGCTGAATTATTGAGAAAGGTTAGGTCCCTTGAACTCTCGTTCTTACTTTAATAATCTCTTTCAACATGAATATAGAAAATTGAATTAATAGGAACTCCTTTGTAAATACATGTCATAGCAGAAATAAGATAGTGCAATAGTTTGCAGAAGAGGTGCAAGAGACTGACTTACTTCTTGAAGCTACAAGTTGAATTTCACTGATATGGCAGTAGTTGCTTTTCCTTTCATTCCAATTCCAAAGGAAGAAGAAAGGTGACACAACAGAGAAACATAACCTTAACATTAGGGAGAAGAAAAAAAAACCTTTTAGAAACAGATAAACTTTCAGTGAAAAATACTAGTTTTTAAGACATGGTAATTTTAATAATGGACTCCATGAAAGTCTGCATAGGTGGTTCATATGGGATTTTGGACAAATAAATGAATTATTTTGCTGAAAACCAACTAACTAGCAGAACTTTTGGTTTAAGAAACTCTACAGTTTAGAAACAGAATATCTGTGATAAAATGTCATAAGTAAATACCATAATCCTTGTGCACCAGTTTTGACAGTTGTTTCTTTTCCACTGACAGTCACACCGGCAAATGCACAAGATATGACAAGGCATTGTCAGCATTTAGTCCACAACAATGGTTTAGGATGTGCAAAAGCCAAGTTAGTTCAGATATCCTTTCCACCTGCATCTCAGATGATAAAACTGGATTCTGAAAAAGGCAGGGCACAAATCTTAGATTCCAAAATGTAGAACAGGAAAACACAAGTGTTTTTGCACTTTTGAGAGAATAGCTGAGAATATTTTCATTTTATTCTTTACTTCCCATGCAAAATAGATATATTTCAAGACACAAAGTTTGCTATGTTGCCAAAAGGCTCCCTCCTATATTTATTACACATTGGCAGATACAGCTTTTCTAAGTTATCATACACCTACCACACAAGCAATTACAAAATTCACTTTACTCTGATCCTGCTCTAGCACTTGGAATGTAAAATCATTTTTGGTCAAAAGTCATAAGAACATAGTAACATCATGTGTAAATTTATAATTTTTTTCAGGTTTTTTTTCTTTGACAACAAAGAGCAACAAACTATTTCTATGCTGACAGAATACAATCTCATACAAACATTCCAATTAGTCTTCTGAAGTAGATGACATGATATTCTTTTTTAGAAATACTCTGTAGCTGGTATTTTAAATCTGTGAATTGCCTATAATGCTTTATATGAAGACCAATCCATAAAATGCTTATTTTAGTTAAGGAAGCAAATAATATAGAATATTCTCTTCATACTACAATGATAGTAAGATAAAATCTCCTGTTATTAACAAAACAAGTCAAGAAGCCTATCTGCTTCACTTTTCAGGTAACACTGGAACACAGATCTGTCACTACTGCTCTATAAATAACATGGGCAAAGCTACCAGAAAATCTTATTTACTGACTTTACTCGGCACTGAATTACTGCAGTTCAACTCATGCCTTTTCGACTTGCTCAAGACCTTAAAATATGCCTTCTATTATGTAAGTATGTGTATGTATATTTTATTATTTGCAATATACGTATATAACTGAATAAGTAGCTCCAAGAGTCAGAAAAGTCACCAATAAAATTCCCTTTAATTTGGATGTTTGTAAGGAAACAAATTGCTGGAAAGAGCCCTGTAGGAGACAGAGGAAATGGTTTTGCCAGTAGGTGTCTTTTCAATTGACTTCAGTGGACTTGCAAACAGACCCAGGAATTTCAGGTGGCTACAGCAGCTACCCATTCGTTTCCAGACTGCAAGTTCTGAACCTACAAGATCCAGCAGAACACATTCTGACTTATGTATAATTCTGTTGTTAAATGTAACTTTTAAGAAAGTTACTAAAGCAATTTAAAAGAACAGAAGTATATGGGGAAATACGTATTGAGTGCACACATAGAAGTCAGTTGCTAATTTATCTCACCTATGACATTAGCCAGGCACTTGAGAGGTTGGAGAAAGATGAAAAGGAAGAGGTACCTGATTTACAATTGCAAATAAATTGTCTCCCACTAGAGAAAATAAAGAATGTACAGCAGTGAGGGAAAAAGAAATCAGTGAAGGTTTTTCACTAATTTGTGCCAAGGACTGCCACAAAGAATGTAAAGAGAAAAACAATAATAGCAGGAAGGAAGACTAATCACAATAACCCAAGGAAATATTTATTACACCATGGCCCATTTCACTTTGCCTTTACCTCCTTTCAGGATATACTGCTGTCAGGTAGAACCCCTTGAGTCAATCCACTTAATTTCTGCCAGAAAATTGCTAGTATCACACTTTGTATAATGTATTTTCCTCTCAAAGCCCTAGCTGACCAGGAAAGCAAATGAATAAGAATTACTTTTCACAGAACAACTGTGCCCTACAAATTACATTTTGGCACAGGCACCTCTGTACCAGCTATTTAGCACTGTCAGTCATGTCCTGTGTGTAGCAGCTAAAGAACAGAGGGCTAAGCTATGCTGATGACAATGGAAAACACATATATTTAGCCTTTCAGGAGGATCAGAAGATTAAAGTCTCAATGGCTGAAGAAATTTTCCATCAAAGAAGAAAAAAGTTTTCTCATACAAAACAATTCGTGAATATTATCCAAAATTCAAAATTGTATTCATTTCTATTTTCTGTTCATTTCTCATACCTCATCTCTAGACAGACTGAATTTTACTTTATTCTAAAAACAGTTTCAGTGAAGTTTCATCTCAGCTTCATATTCCAGAAGAAATCTTGTCTCTAATCAATTCTCTGGCTCTGATTTTCCTCACCTTTCATCCCCCTTTAGCCATAATGGAGAGCCGCATACAATATTTCTGGTTTTGGTCTTCCTCTGCTGCAACATCCTTACTTGCATGCTTGTGAAGCTGTTAAATATCCTACTGAGTCATTTGAAGTTGGTGACAGGAATAAGCCTTTTGCATTCATAAACAAGTACCAGAAACCACGTTCAAACTGAGTTTTCCAGCTGTGTTTTAAGCTACACAAATAAAAGCAAACTGTTCAAAATCTAGGTAGTTTGGCACTGCCATGACAGCAGCACAATGCAAACACACAACCACGATAAATAGGACAGTGCTGAGTGTCCTTAAATTGCATAAATTCTGCTGCCCCAGCTAAACCTTTTCATTACCGACTGATGAGCAGGAGCTATGAAGCTGAAGAATAAAAAAGAGCTCCTGCTGAAGGATCATTTCTTCCAGCTGGGCACTGGAGGAAGGAGGCAGGGAATGAGGTTATTAGGCTCAGCCTAATAGAGCAAGCAAATCCAAATCTAAAACCAAAAGCAAACTTCACAATACCCTCTGTTCTATATACAAAATAAAGGACAGAGGACAGGCCTTGTGAAACATCTTAATGATGCAGTTACCACTTATGCTAAATAGATATACTATGCAGGCTGCTATTTTACCACAAATCCCTACTTGTGCAATAATGATGATAATCTCTGTCTCTTGTTCCCATAGCACACAGAAAAATTTAGTGGAAGAACAATTTCCGACAAAAACTTCAAGTACACTAGAAGACCTGTAGAAAATTAAATCATAATCTCATTGATAGCTAAGAAAATAATAACTTCTAAATCTACCTTCTAGTCAAGATGCTAAGTCAGGAGCTTAGCTTCCACTCTGGCTAAGTAGGAGCCAGCTAAGCTGGAACTGTGAAAAAATAGCTTCAAACTATATAACACAATGGAAGAAGTAGAGACAATCACAGCTACTTTTCTGTTCACACTTCAGATATTTCTTTTACATTTCTAGTGTTTCTGTGAAGCTGGGAATGGGGAGCTGCTAAGAGTGGCAAGTTTAACCACAGTTTACAGGTACAGCATGCTTTTACACAAGCACAAAGTAACAATCAGTGGAAAGGCAAAGGAGCAAATGACCATCATAAATAGCAGGTGACCAGAGAAAAGTCACTCTAAAATTTAATAGTCTTACAGAGTGGAAAATTAAACATTCCCATTGCAAATATGCATAAGCTGGGATGGCCAAAAGTTAACATAAGAAATCACATACCTGTAACAGTTCTGGAAGAAAATGCCAGCATAATTACCCTCTATTGTCTATGTGAGACCAAGCAAAAACTCAGATCCTTGTCTTTTGTACTACTCCTTTGCATAAGATGCATCCCTGTCAGGCAGATTATGCTACTCAGAAGTTACTATTATAAATGTTTTCGTCATAGTTGCTGTGGAACTTATTTGAGAAACTGAATGCTGATGGCCTTTGTCTCACTAAACTTCAATCAGTACATGTGGAATCAATATAAATTTTGGTGGAGGAGTACAGCTGACCTTACTATATATGTGAATTTCCTCTATAGATAAGATCCAATTAATGACTGGCTGCCTAGCCTCTTTTCTTATTTAGTTGAGTAAAATGTTAGCAAGGCAGGTCACCCTATTTTTTTGCTGTAGCCTTTTGGATGTAGAAGAATCTGGTTTTGCTCCAGCTGATTGTACCAGACTGCTCATGTGTGGTTTCAGTAAGAATGAAAGCCAGGACACAGAGAATTTATTCAAGCAAATTTTTACAGTCATCTCCAAAAGGAGTCATAAATATTCCTCATGGGAGACTGATTCAGCTGCCCAGAATTTGTCCTGTGCTGTTCAGTTTTCCACTTCTCAAAGCAAAACAACTCCAGATACTCAGCCACCTCTTCTGCCAGTTTCAGATACCTGCTGCAACACAGCCGATAACATCCACCTTACTGAGCAAGTGGCTAATAAAAAATCCAGGTTTTCCTTTATGCTAATGGTACCCCACACCTTTTCTTCTCATGTATGAGGGAGAGGGGATGGGGAAGAACATAGTATATAAAAATTTCCCTACAAGGATGGCTTATTTCCTCAGAGTACCCCTCAAGAGGAAGACAGAATTAATGACACTTCGATTTCTACACTGCGAAGCTGACACTCCTCTTCACGTACTGTGTTGGTGGCCTGGCTGACATTTCACAAACACAGACTACAAAAAGCTTCCTGATTTGTGTTTAGTGTCAAGCACTCAGTTAACCTATAGCTCTGCTAGAATAAGGACACATTGCCTTGTACCCTGACTTCTCACATTATGACTAGGAATGCATTGAGAACAAATTCCCTTGGGGGCATTGGAGATGATTAGGGAAAGATACATGGGAATGGTCTCTCCTGAACACCTGCTATGCAATGGTAAGCAGTTTTGCAAGATAGAGCTAGGACAAGCTTCATTCCAGAGCAAGAAATTAGACTTCTGCTTTCGAACTCAAAACTCAGCCCCTAGTTTGCAGCACTACTGCATATTGCACATTTTTCAGGGAAACCCAGCACTGAGACAGAATTTATACACGTGACCTCCATGAACTACAGCAAGTAGTTGAAATGCATATCTTTTATGATACCACGGTGCTCTACAGGACACTGCTCCCGTATGTTTGCACTCTGCTGCACACTTGTCAGTACTGTGTGTGAGAAATAAGGTACCTGTGTCTCTGCTGAAATCAAGGAAAAGGAATCAAAGCTGAGGTTGGGAGAGCTGGATGGAAGCAACAGAAGCATGTGGGACACTTGAGCAGCTGGTGTGGGAATGTGAAAAATGCATCAGCTTAGTAAAAGGCTAAAGTCTGGAGTTCCTAGTTTGGGCATAAAGGTGAAAAGGTATAGGGCACAGGGGTGGGTTTATACTCTCTGGATCATAGCTATGTGAAGTGAAGCTGCTGGAGCCAAGAGCTGAATGCCCAAATCTCTGCTACAACTGGTCAGTCTATTGCTCCTCACTCATTGGAACCACCATTGGAATTTTTTCAGCTTTCAAACTCACAGAGGTTTTCTACTATGCGCTTCTTCAGGCGCACCTCTGGGGAGAGGAAGAAAGAAGAGGCAAGTGGAAGATCTACAATTCAAACTGGAACTGTGGGATGAACTCCAGTGCCTTTCCTGTTACAAGGATCTGCAGTGCAGAGGTGGGTTCTAGACATGCTGTAGCTACAGGTGATTTACAGCAGATCTTCTGTGGTTTTCAGCAAAGCTTCTAAGCCTGACGTGGGCAGCTGCTTGGGCTGGGGTCAGCTGGCAAGAGCTCATACAGGAACAGCCACAATTACAGTCATTCAAATTAAAACTGCAGTGAAGACCTGACAATTAGAGTGCAGGCACTGCTTCCACTGGGTAAATACATCAGAGAGGAAGTGGTACACAGGAAGATTTGATTTTTGTTTGAAGCTTTTGTTTGAAAAGTACTGAATGTGTCACTGCTGATAGGGACATTGAATAGCTCCCACTGCTGGGATACAATTGATATCTCTGCTGATGGCAAGTAGTAGCTCTAAATTATTGAAACATGAAAGATTGGCACTAAAACACATTTTCTCCCTAAAGACCCCAGCCTATTGAATAACAAAGGTTTGTTAGTTGAAGTCCCTTGTAATCAACCCTTGTATAAAACATGCATTCCCAATGCCAGCCACTGTTAACATATTAACAAGAAAACTGATTTTGGATGTGAAAACATCAGGTGTTAAATTTCCTCATTTACCCTTTTCTACCATTATAGAAATCACTGCATATAAAAATACTGGTTGCTCAAAATAATAATAGTACTAAGTGTGGAATAAATGTAAATCAGTAAAAAAAACTAACTTTTTTTTTAAGACACAAAGGAAACAAACCCTTAATATTTTGCCCATAACTAGGGAACGTATATATTTAGGGCTGCATACTGTTTCAGTAAAAATCAGTGTCTGCTGAACATGTAGATGGCTTTATAAATGTTTCTTGCTATCTTTTTCATATTACAGAATGAAAAGTGAAATTCGAGAGCAGCAGAATGTATTTATTTGTCTGAAAGAGTCACTATTCTAAATCTCTAGGTAACAGAATGGTTTCAAGGAAAATGTGTACTAAATGAAAAGGGAGTGGCAAAAAAAGCAGACCTGAATTGATCTGGAATAAATTTGTCTGGAAAGAGCTTTAATATAAAAAACAGCTTCAGTCCTGGGATTTTCAGCTAAGCCACATGATTAGCCCTGCAAATAGAGGGCAAAAAGGCTATTTTAAAAAAGGAAGCACAATAATGAAAGTTAAAGCAAGACAATATAAAACAAGTATCCCAACACAAATGTGATGAGAATTCATTTTCCCTGTGATGCTCTCCACAGTTCCTTAAAGTGCCTGCTGCTGGCAGTGAATGAAATAAAAGGGGAGGGAGAGCAGAGGGAAAGAGGTGTTAGCTTACCAGCCAGTGGAGCTTATCGCTCCACTCCCTTCGTGACGCTGGGAACACACAAGCCTATAAAATGTGTCTTGGCTCCCAGTCCCTTTCTTTTTGAGCAAAATCAAAAGCAAGACGTGGCTGTACAGAGGAGAAGTAGGATGCTGTTCTACTCCGAGATAGCTCTGCTGACTTGGCTATTACAGCATTTTTAACAGTTTGAACAGCATAGCCAAAGATTTTTTCTGATAGATCTCTCCTTCCCAGCACCTGCTGTGCTGCCTTCCCCTTTTCTTCCTTCCCTCTCTTTATCTTTTGGTGGGGATTTTGGAGGGTTGGGAGAGGGAGGTGGGAGAGATACATCCTTCCTGGAAGAGAGGAGAGGAACATCCAAGATGACTTCTGTCCCCACAGCCAACTGGAACATGAGCATGAGCAGCAGGTGGAATGTAAGCCTTGCTGAAGAAGGCGATCCCTGGGGACAGGCACTGGCAGCACCAGCTGGAAATGCTTCTCCCCCTGCAGCATCCTCAGCAAGCAACTTCTCCAATCAGTTTGTACAACCTTCTTGGCGCATTGCCCTGTGGTCTCTGGCTTACGGTGCTGTGGTGGCAGTGGCTGTTTTTGGAAATCTTATTGTCATCTGGATTATCCTGGCTCACAAGCGCATGAGGACAGTGACAAATTACTTCCTGGTGAACCTGGCCTTCTCCGATGCCTCCATGGCTGCTTTCAATACTCTCATCAACTTCATCTATGCACTGCACAGTGAGTGGTACTTTGGAGAGGCTTACTGCCGCTTCCACAACTTCTTCCCAATCACAGCTGTCTTCGCCAGCATCTACTCCATGACAGCAATCGCTGTGGAGAGGTGAGAAACGAGAAACGTTTAGGGGTGAGGGATTAAGATCAGATTCTCTGCCAAAATAAAAACACAGATATAAAAAGCACTATAATGAGAGGCAAAGACCTCAACAGTTCATTCATTGTGCTCCTCTGTACTTCTTTAGTATCTCTTCCTAATACTGTTTTTCTCCTTGTCTTTGGTCTTTCTCCTTCAGTCTTTTATTGTTTTTACTCTTCTGCTGTCTTTTACAACAAACATTTCCTCTCTCTGTTTGACTTCAGCTGCTTTCTGTGCCCCTTTTTTCAATACTTATTCTGTAACAGCAGCCATTGCTCAGGGTTTTGCGTCCCGCTGTGAAAAGACTGTCTCTCAGCCAGTCATTTAATACATACTGATACTGTTGTAGAGATTGTGTGTAAAGGGAGAGGATTTCAAATTTCCCTCCTCTCTGTATTTCTGCAGCTGGCAGAGGCATTTTCCTCCTCTTCAGAAATTACTTCAGACTTTGTTTTTCATAGCTTTTCTCACAGACAGCTCTGAGATGCTTTGTTGCTCCTGATTTTAACTAATGAGACTATTTACATTGCCATCTGTGCCTATCTGAACATAGGTTCAAATTGCTTAGTTTTTTTCTGATTTCTTGAAGCAAAGTAAAGCTTTGTGACTGTCAAAGAAAAAAGGTCAGGGAAAAACTTTGCCTTTGTACTCCTGACAATAATGGAATAGGACAGCTGTAGAGTCCATACAGGAAAGGGGAGATGGGGTTGCCAGGTTTCCTACACAGATGCATTGATGGACTCTGTTTCTCAGAGAGTGCTGTGAGTCTCCCCCAGAAAATGTTTCTGTCTTTATTATTGTTTTCACATTTGTTGTGCTGGAGGGATAACTTACTGTATTTTCTTTTAGAAAAACACATAGATTTGTACTTCAGATCTTTTAATCCTTTTAGCAATACACTGAAATTACTCACTAAACTCCTTTCTACGTACTCAAATCACATTATACATCTTTGCTGAATTGACTTGTCAGAACAGCAGTACTTCCAAGTAATGGTAGTTAAGAATTTATAAGGTTCAGTCCGTTTCCTGAAATGTTATTTCTCATTTCCAGGTACAAAGATTGGAAAACAGTGTTGTGCCTTCTGTTTGTGCTTGTGGACAAGTTCATAATAATGCTTTTCTGTTTGCCCTACTAATTGAAATTTTCAGTGGCGTTCTCAGCTGGATGCATTTCTGTTCTGTAAAGCTAGAAATTAAAGAGAAAATGAGATTTGTGGCAACTCTTGTACTTCTCTGCTCTGGGGATGGGTGAAGACACAAGGAAATCAGTATACTTTCCTCCTGCCAGTGATGTATCTTCTCCACAGTTCATCCCCATTAAAAATGGAGAGGATAGTGTAACACCAGTGATACTACTACCTTTAACCAGGCAAAGATTTCTTTCATTGTCTTTTTGAGTTTAGCTTAAGATTCTCATCTAGCTTCAGGTTCTCAGAAAGATAAAAGGGCTTTAGTTGAAGTACTTAACAGTTAGAGCTGTGTGTTTAAATAGTAGTTATTGCTGCAGTTCATCAAGTCATTAGTTGAGCAGTTATTTGGATGCTCTAAGTAAGGTTTTATTTCATTTTTCCTGACAAAATTATCCACGGAGATGTAGTACTTACTGCATTGACAGTTCCTAAATTACGCTAGGAAACTGGGAACAAAAGCGAATACAGTTCCTTAAGACTCCAGACTGCATATCCAGAGGGAGAGAAAATAGCTCTGCTCCACACTGACTAAAGTACAACAGACAGATACAAATATATTGGAAATGTTTTCCTTGATTTAGCAGTGCGAAATGTTGGTGCTCAGAAGTGAGTAAATAATTACTGTTATTCACTCTGATCTACTTCTTGTCTGAAAATCTCCTGAAGAAATCACAATTTGCACCCTGTCACATCTTTCAAGTTCACCTGCCTCCAAAGGCAAATAAGAATCTTCCCAGTGAACAGTGCTGTAGCTGCGTTTAAGTGAGCTCTCCGTAGTACCAGAAGAGCAGTCTATCCCTCCTTCCCTATTCACTTTATTCCTTTGCCTTTTATACCAAATTACTCATGATGCATTCAGTGCCTTTCAACATTTCCTGGCTACCTCTGCAAAACAATTTTGCTGAGTTGAGGAAAACTAAGGGTTCAAATAGATCCCAAGGAATTTCCTTGGATGTACAGACTGCCCTGTTCCAGGGCAAAGATCTGCTGGGTGGACGTTTTTTAAAACTTTGGTTCCCTTTTGTCTTTGGTAAAAGTTCAGCCAGTGCTTCAGACAGAAGACTCTGCTTTAGCTTTAACCCAGTAAACTCATCCTTACACATTCTTTTCATAAAAAATTTAAAACAACAACAAAAGCTACGAATTAGGATAAAGCTGCTGAGGGAACTGAAATAATGAGATCAGATGATTTTCCATTAGAAATTGTTACCATCCCAAAATACTGAAAGGTCATGAGTTGTAACTCACTAAAAAATATGTTGTGATATGCTCCACTGGTTGCTTTAGATCATCCGAATATTCATAGAGTATAAATGTGCAAATGATCCTAGACATCACTGAGCAGGCATCATGGGCAGTACACATCTGATTCTTTCACATCTGATTTTGTAAGATATTCTAAGTTGTGGGAATGGTGAGATTACTGGACTGACACAATTTTGTGGACTAGGCAGTTCCTGCAGTGGGGTGAGCTGCATCTGGAGCTGAGGATGAAAGTATCCAAGACTGTTGTAAGACCAGCTGGTCATTGAACACAGACTCAAATTTATATGGGTTTAGTCACACTTCTGACCGTCCCTTTCTGTGGGTTGTTTTTTTTTTTTTCCCCCCCTGCTTTCTGCTTCTTTTCCAACAGGCTGTTTGCAGTGTGCTGCAGAGATGCCACAGGTAGCTTTAGCCGAGTTGTCTCAAGCGCCAGAAGCAGCACAGATTTTACTCTGCATTCTTCTGTAGCTCGTGCTGCACAGTTCTGCAGTTACAGTGCTTCCAGTGCAGCAGTTCCTTTAGATACCTTATGGCGATAAACTGGTAAATAGTCTAAGATAAACTGAACACGGGATAATTCTGGAGCCAGTACACCCTTGTCACTGATCAGTGCATGATCCTAAAGGGTCCATCCATGACCCTAAACTCCATCTGTGATCATAGCAGTACAGTGTGTGACTGCAGTGCAGTTCTTGGACATACTAAGGACAGTAAATTAGACATAATTTAAACCACCTGGCCATTGAAGACCTGCTGTCCCTTCCTATGAGATCTCAGCATGCAAAGAAGGTGGTTCAGGTGTTAATTTTGAGTCCCAAGATTGCCTCATTATACACCCAGTTCTGTGTGTAAGCCTAAAAGTTCTCTGCAGGTATCTGATGGCTACAGTGGCATTTGGAGTTGTAGCAGTATAGCATAAGATAACATGCCTTCAGTAGAGCATTTAGTATTCTGAATTTTTTACTGGTTTTAGCACATGTAAAGTATTACTTTCTCAGTTACTTTTCTCTCAGCAATTCCATAATGATTTTCTCATGTCAATGAATTTAACTCTGTAAAAGCAACTACTCTGGACTTAAAGAAGATATTCTAACACTGACAGTGAGTAGTTGCTGATCCCATTAATATCTTACAATTTCTTTTTCTTCTAAGTATGCAAGCAAGTTTTTGGTCTTTGAAGCAAAAAAAAATTGTTTTACTTTATGTGGCTTTAAATTATATTTAATATTCAGTTTATTTCTCCTCTTGCACAGTCTTCTCTCTTTTTTATGAACCTTAGTATTATCTACTTTCTAGCATGCATATATATGTCCTTATTCAATACTTGTTTAAATTTATATTCAATTATATATTTATATTCAATTCTAGTTTCCCACCTTATTTTCTCACTTTCAATATACCTACAGAAGCACACAGACACTGGGTCAGTTTTCTTTTTTTCTGTGACACTGTTCAGTTACTGATGGCTGTTAATAATCCCTCTATACACTCATTAAACTCCAGCGTAAGTAATATGATACAAGCTTGTACCAGAAGACAGATATGAGGCATAAACACGATTCACCTTATAAGATAAAACCCAAACTCATCATATATACACACTCGTGTCCTCAAAATATTACTTTGGCTCTTCAATCTCTCCAGATGTATTCTGTAAGAGCAGTTATTATTGTCACAGAACAGTACCACAAGCCTTATAAATTAATGTTACTGAAATTCTGAAGTAGGCAGTTGGCACACTGAAAAATACCTTATCTTTCCAGTAGAATACATTTTGGTATCAGTCTCTGCATGATTTCCTGTTCCTGGGACAAATTGCTCAAGGCCTTCATGAACGATAAACATTTTAAACTGATATTCCTGCCAAACTATCTATTATCTGACTGTTATTAAGTATCTGTGCTCCGAAACACTGAAATATGGGGAAATGTGTCTGTGTAAAAATGATCTCAAGCATTTCCAGCAGGTAAAGATATGGAGTGCACAGGGCATGATTGTGTTGTGCTCATATGGTAGCAGTGCCAGCAGAAGAGGCACATTGAGAAGGTCTATTTGTACCTGCATCCTTGAACATGAGCTTGGCACCAAGAGTTTTGTGCTTGGCTCCCCAGTGAATGGAGGAGGCAGAAGCAGTGACAGGCAGGAAACTTGCATTGCCCAGCCAGCTGCCATCCCTGGCACAGAGATCAGCTCGAACAGAACTGCAGCCTTTGGCCTCTCTCTCGTTCCCTTTCCCTCACATTTAGATGTCTCAAAGTAAATGGTTTTCATGTAAAAGAAGGGAGAATTTGCACTGAAGTCTTGTAGAGCGAGATGAACATCAGAACAAGAAAAACAAAAAAGCAGAATTATTTTCAGGTTTCTTATGCTTCACAGGCTAGACATCTCCCCCTCATACCTGAGAATACTTTCACCAGAAGAAATGGATGGAGCTTCCGTCTGGTTTTTTCCATAAGATGCCACTTTATTGTTAGCTAGCCTTTCCTAAACTGTTTGGTGCCACAGAACCACAGAAAGCACCACCTGCCATACCCCTACTACCACAGTAAAGTGCAACACATTTTTTTTAAACTAATGGATGACTTCATAATCATGACTTCAGGAATCAGCCTTGGTCACTGCATATCATGCAGGGGAAAAATGCAAGATATGCTGTAGAAATTATCACTATTATTTCTATTCTTTCTTTGCCAGTCAAACTATAGAATTCAAAGAGGAAATCCCTTGCCCCTTTCTCTGTCTTCCTCAAAGGATATTTGAAGATGAAGCACATCTTATTTGTGGATTCCAGTATCTGGGCTGCCCTCTGAAAAATTCTAGTTCTCAGAACTGGAGAGAAAAAGTTGAATAGGAGGGCATTAAGAGTTCAAATAATCAAGAGCTGAAACACAAAGGACTCTCTATCATCTGGGAGCCTAATTTTTTTTTTTATTTGACGATTCTCTTTCTTTCTTTCTTAGAAAAGAGGTAAAATCATTTCTGCAGAACATTTTGATGCAATGGCTACAGGATTCAGCATACAGAGGCCTAGGAAAAATAATCCTTTTCTTGCAATGGTCCAATTTCACATCAGGCAAAAATACAGGATTTTTTTCAGTTTTGGTCTAAATTAATGTCAGAGTTACATTATTGACAACATACTGGGGCAGTCTGGGAAAAAATATGGGCATAACAGCTATTTTTTCCCTTTTTGTTTTGTACTGCATAAATTTTCTATTTAACAAGCTGCTTTCAAAAGGTGCTGTAAAAAACACGAGGTGGATACACCAATATCTTGAGAAATATAAGCAACATTTGCAACAGCAACTAGCACCCAGACTTCTTGTTCCAGACAGGAAATATCAGGTAAGTTTGAACATTATGTTCAAATGAGAAGTTTATTTTAGACAGAGTCTTAGCTTTAAATACATGCTCTTATTTATAATTCAGTGGAAACTATTAAAATATGTATCTGTGGTTTACTATGCAATGTAGGCTGTTGTACTTTTAAAAGTTAGTCAAGGTTTGGGGTGAAGAGGTTTTTGGAGAGAAAGGTTTGTTTTTTTTGTTTGTTTTCTTTAAAATTATTGCCTAAATGCATGTTTTTCTGATTGATTTACCAACCAGGAGAGAAAGTTGTATCATTCACATATTTATGTTTACCTAAAATACAATTATTTCAAAATAACTGCAGAAACAAGAAGGAAGCCATCCAGATGACAGTGGCAGAAACATAGACACTTACAGTGGGTTTATGCAGATGGAGCTGTTTCTACAGACTTTGCACTGGTACTGGTCCTTGGTAGCCCAGGTAGATCATATTAAAAGAAAAGGAGAAACAGAAACCCTTCTGTCAGGGAAGTCAGTCAGTCTATCATTTTACAAGACAGACCAAACAAAAGCCTTATCCCTTTTCTATCAATATTCATAGGTACAGAATACATTGTGTAAAATCAATTACATACTCATAAAAATCTAGCCCACTGTCAGTTACCAGATGTTCCTCAAGTAGAAAGCACTGTTTATGAGAGCTCAGCCATCCTAAAGACTTTCAATATTCCTGGGTTTAGGTTTTAGTTAAGAGGTACTTGTAAACAAGGCATTGGAATCTAGTCCTGATTTCAGAAAAAGTTCAGTACTTCCCCCTGCTCAAAGCACAAACAGCCATCCACCCAGAGCAACACACATTCCTCTGGGTAAATCAAGGCCAAGTTATACCCCTGGGATATTGCCCACTGATCTCTCAAATGGACCATGTGTTTGTTTATCTGTCATGTTGTCACACGTCTTTCTTTATGGCATTAGCTTTAAGGTGATCACTGCACTACAGACCCTTCAGGCCACCAAAACCAGTCTTTCTCAACAGTCAGTTATAGTTCTACAGAAGTGCCCATAGCCACTCCTCCTGCAGAGAAATTCAGTCTAAATAAATGAATACAAACCAGTCCCACAAGAAAAGAAGGAGCCTTGCTCGAGTAGGTAGCAGACAGAGATTAAAGAATATAGAAGTTAAAGACTTGGTTTTCAACATACAAAAAAGACCTTTAAAATCTCAGTTCATTCCATCACCTTTAGTCTATATAGCTTACCTTTTGTAGGATTTTCCACAGCAATGTTTCAAACAAGGGCAGGGAATCATAGCAATTTCCCCACCAAAGTGTCTTAATTACCAGTTGATTCTAAATACGAAGTCTCAAAATCAGCTTCTATCCTGCAGGAATAACAGCTTCTGTGTATTCATGAAAGAAACATGCTCTGCTGTCTGCTGTTGACAAGCCACTTACATGCAAGTATTACGATTTTTCTCTCAGTCTCTTCCTTTGTCAAGTCCCAATTTCCTGTTACAATCTGGCATGATTATATTTTGCCCCATTTGAGTTTATAAACACATTGTAAACAGGTGAAACGAATCACTTAGGATGATTAAAGGCTTCCAAGTGTGTCTCCAGGTGGGCATTTGTAGGATCCAATTTTGAACATCATTTTGTTTTAATAACATCTTGTGTATTTTTGCCACAATTTTCTAAATGATGTATTAAAGATGAAAGATTTTCCTGGCTGTATCAGCCAATATATGCTGTTTTACAAAAAGACAAATTAGGTTTACTTTTTGTCTTTTCTATGTTGGGACTATAATACACAAACTTCATAAGCTTTTACAGTATGTACCAGCTATTTGTCTTGCATTACTTGCAAACTGTAAGAGAGATACATGATTATGTCACCATTTAAAACACTGGCTTAAAGAGTTTATCAATATTATTCAAAAGGGCACTGTCTCTATTATTATTTCAGAGAAAACAGATTTTCTTGATTTGGTGCACCCAAGAAACAAGAACAGAAGACTAAATTGTAGACTCCAGACAGAGGAATTCAGAAGGGAACTAGATTTATTCTGTCCCGAGCAGCTAAGAAAAGAGTGCAGCAGCAGGTACACCATGAGGCACCAGCCATTTTATCATGCAGCCTGAATGATTTCTCATTAAGCTCAGTGGAAAGACTTGCTGACTTCAGTAGTAATTAGTTAGGGACAATGATTAATGCAAGCTAAAGCTGGAAGAAAAGTGATGACAGTGGGATATCGTATGGTCACAACAAGCGAGATCATGTGCTAATGATGTGCATATGGAACTAAAGTGCTACCTAAAAATCCTTTAGAGTCATACACAGAAGAACATGGTGCAGCTGTTGAGCAACCCACATACTTGTAAGTGCTGGCTTGAGTCTCTACCTGCACATATTTCCATCCCTGCATTTCTAAATGGGCATATTCAATCTTATAATTATCTTCCAAGTATAAATGTTTATGTTGAGTGGGACAATAATGATTTCTGCTTCTTGTGATAAATGAGTATACTGAGTTCATTCCTTTCAGCAATGTGTATTTTACATTCAGCATCCCTGCTTTGTTGTGTGGAATAAGCTATCTGTGGCACTATCGGCAGCTCCCACTGGAGTGAGAAAGCATTAGAAGCCTGATCTTTAAATCAAACCATGTCAGTGGGAGTTCAGGGCCCTTTATTCAGCAGGGAGTCCCAGTGCTCCAGCGTGGTGACAGACTGAACAGTAAATGTCCAAAGACTGCAAAGCAAATTGGCACAGCACCCCACTGAAAAAATGTCTGTGTGGCTCCAGAATGCTTTTCAGCCGTGTAAAAAGCCTTCAGTTGCTTGTAGACAGCCATTAGAAATCCTTCTTCAGCTCACATGCCTACCCTCTTTTGCTGTGCTTAGAGATGAGGTATGGAGAGATACAAGGTCTGTGTATAAATATCACAGAACATGGTGAACCTATGAGGGCCTCTGCATGTGTCACTGGCTTCAGAACAACTGCATAAATTTTGGGCACCAAAACATAAAAAAGACATTAATCTATCAGAGAGCATCAGAGGAGGGCCATGAAGCTGGTGAAGGGTCTGGAGCAGAAGCTTTATAAGGAGTGGCTGAGGTCACTTGGCTTGCTCAGCCTTGAGAAGAGGAAACTGAGGGGAGACATCATGGCAGTCTTCAACATCTTCACAGGGGGAAGCAGAGGGACAGGCACTGATCTTTCACTCTTGTGACCAGTGACAGCACCTGGGGGAACGGCATGAAGCTGAGTCAGGGGAGGTTTAAGTCAGGCATCAGGAAAAGATTTTTCACCCAGACGTGAAAAATCTTCCCGTGTTGGTCAGGGAAAGAGGCTCCCCAGGGCAGTGGTCACGGCACAGCCTTTCTGAGTTCATGAAATGTTTGGACAATGCTCTCAGGCACATGCTGTGATCCTTGGGGATGGTCCTGTGCAGGGCCAGGAGTTGGACTCGATGATCCTCACAGGTCCCTTCTAACTCTGCATATTCTATGATGAAATTCAGACCACTCGAAAGAACAGTGAAGTAGCAGAACAGTCATCAACACAGACATTAGAGCATTCGAGAAGTGCTGCTGTTCCCTTTGCATGCAATTTATGGTTTACTGATTATAGAGAGAATAACTCTTTGGGAGCTCTCTCCTGTACACCTGCAGAGGCAGAAGGGCTTGCCACTGCACAGCCCCACTGCCAAAACGTTCTGGTTTATACCAGTTATTTACCTTGGAATCTCTGGTACACTAGGGCTGATTTTTGTCGTGTCTTTTGCCCTTACATGACCCCAGTTTCCTTTCTTACTCTCTGCTCTCTCAACACAATTTCTATATGCTATTATTCTACAATTCTCCTTTCTATCTTCTATTAGTTTCTCATTTTTCTCATTTCACTTCTATTTTTGCATTCAGCACACTGTTCCCATGTCAGTTCTTTTGTTAGATCCTATATCTCATCATTCTCCCTTTCACTCCTGGCCTACTCAAACACTCCTATTTTTTCTACACCATGTTCCTAACCATTCAGGGCACAATTCAGACAGCATGTCTGCTCTTCCCCCTTGTATCTGGCACTTTGCCATCCTTAATATATGTAAGGATATCACCCAGAGTAAAAAAAAATGAGCCCTAATGATAGAGCTACACCATGAAACATGACAGTCAGTTGTCAGTCATGGGTAATTGTAATATATAGGGGCAATATGCCCATCATACATACACATTATCCCCTCCTTAGCCTCCTCACCTCATTGATTTTCTGAGCAACACCTCAGCATGGAACCTCTAGCATGTGCTAGCAGGAGCTTTCACTCCTGCCGGAAACACCTTTGCTGAATGGACAGAGATCAAAGGCAAGGGATAACTGAAAAATTAGCTACTGCTACTTCAGGTTAGGGCTAAAGACATAGACAAACTACCCTTAGATACCTGTAATGGCAAGATAACATTTACAGCAAGTGAAATTATAGGCAGGAGTGTGTGTCTCCTTTGCAAATGACAGCTAACAGTGCAGGAAGAACTCGGTTCTTTTCAAGGCTTCTTTTGGCTGCAGAGATTAACATCCAGAGTCTGTTCAAATGTGGAGGTAGTTTTTGACCTGCAACTGAGGGTCATTCTGCATTTTCTACTATACTTACTTGTGGCAATGATGGCTTCTCTAAGAAAATGATACCAAACTTACATGACAAATCTGAGTGAATGTAACAATTGCAATTATAAAGCAATATCTCACTATGTTAATTAACCAATTTTGTTTCTAAGAAAAGCCACTTAGAGAACATGTTAGATACCTCACTGTAATTGTTAGTGTACTGGCAAAGTAAAATAACTTGGATTTGTTATCAAAGGCTCTGTAACAGAGAGCTGTCAATACTCTCTTCAGCTAATCTATTCTGCACAAAGGCATTATTGAGGGAATGGTCAAGGTTCTTCTACTTCCTTCCCGTCTTGTTTGTTAGAATGACTGCCTGCTACATTTTTGTAATCAATCTTGTGCAATAGATAGGCTGTTGGTGTATCGCTCAAATTCAAACTTGAAAGATAAATAGCCTGCTTTTCATCTGATCCTTGTCCTTTGACTTACCTTACTCAGACAGCCGATTGTTAAAATTTCCATCAGTACAGCTGTATGAGTCATTTCACCCAAACAATCCATGTCTTTAAAGGGCAGACAGGGAGATAAAATAACTGAATTTTATCTTAGGTAATGAGAACTACTGTTGGTATCTGTTGGGAGTAAGAATAATATAACTGGGAATAAGATTAATGTGAATGTAATAGAAATCTGACAATAGCACATAAAATAATAGAAATGTACAATCTGAAGAAATGTAGCAATTTGAAGGAATAATTCCAGGCTAGAAGGAAATGCCTTAAGAGTCTCACAAGCATGTGAAAATGATTATTTATTTATGGTTTATCACTTACTACAAGTAAAGATCATCAAACATTTGGACAGGACTTGGCAGTCCACACAAAAGCCAGCTCAATTTGAAAGAAAGGGCTCATGACTACAAACTTGACTTCATTACCAAGTTGTACTTTTTGCAGGAGAAGGGAGCTAGGTGGTAGAAGGCAACAATCCAACTGATGTATATTTTCTTGAGAACTGCTGTCCTCAAGAAAGAGAAGACACCCAGCACTCAAATAAAATTATTTCATAGTATGTAATGCAAAAGTACCAGTTTAGCTGAAATAAAAACACAAAAGGCCTGTGACAGATAGGAGAACTAATTATTACCGTGTGGAGAGAAAATATCTAAATGCAGTAAAACCAATAGAAATTGAACAAGGTTGAAATTCTAGATATGGAAATTGATGATTCAGAACTGAAACTGTTTTATATCACTCCCTGTTTCTGACAGCATTTAGATGTTTTAAGATATTAGGGCAGATATCATGTCTACTAGAGGATGGGTAGCACTATTAAGACCGATGTTGGACTTACCACATATTTTATCATTAACTATAAACAGGGTTACCTTTGCTAAAACAAACATCTGTTCTGTAATCACTCATATGTTGAGTACAAAATTTCCAGAAAGTAAGACTATCTTGAGTGAAATTTGTGTGCCATAGCAGGTAAAAATTGATGCAGAAGATTCTTTCACAAATTCTCATCAGGAACATCATTTTAGGAATATTATAGTTATTGTCTCATGGCTAATGTCTGTACCTAAAAATCTTGAGCAAGTCTGCCAAGAACCTAAGTGTGTACTGTAACAATTAAGATACATCAAACCTTCCTTCATTTGAAATGAGTACCAGTCTTTGAATTGAAGCAAACATAATATATGCGTCAAAAAAAGGTTGACACAAATCTCTGTCTCCAGTGTTCCTTGTATCTAGAACAGAGATCAAGAGATAGAAAACAAGACTTGTTTTTCTATTACTGTCTGTCTTGCTGTTTTCTCTCTTGCTGCTTTGTTTTCTTAAGCTTTTACATTGTAATTACTCAAACTTTCTGCATGTTCTTTTAAGGTCACCAGCATATGTGAATTGCCAGTACAATTATGGGGCAGCAAGAAGAATTCTGTCCTACCAGGGCACACAGGAACCGGGACGGCAAATGAGATGTTGTCTTCCTTTATGGATCTACTTCCCTTGGTGCTTTTACCAGTTCTAAACTGGCTCTTCTTTCTCTCAGTCTCTGTATGAACCAGTTGCTCTGGGGTTCTTTGGCAGACAATCTGAAGTCAGTCTATCTCAACTGAAATAAATGCATGTGGACTTATGAGGTTTCTGTAGCCCTGGGACAGATGAATAATAATCCTGACAGCTTGGCTGTTAATTTTTTAATTAGAAATAAATGCTGTATGACCTAGCAGAGTAACAGAGGATCCAGCTGTATTGCTTTTCAATCATGCTGTACAGTAACAGAATGGTCTAACTCTTAGCAAACTGGTTGCTCTGCTGATATACATATGATTACCTCAATGTCCCATGGCTGCAAAATAATAGGCAATTATTCTTCTTCTCCCTCTAGCACTGCCTTGATTGGAGCTGAACCACCCAAAGAGCACCATGACATCAGAACTTCAGGAAGACAAATATCTCTGCTTTTATCCTTCTCTTTTATCCTAAGCTTTGGCTGATTCTAGATACATATGAATCTCTGAAGATTTCTTACACAACGGTTTTTTCTTTCTTTTACAGGTATATGGCCATTATTGATCCCTTGAAACCCAGGCTCTCTGCAACTGCTACCAAGGTGGTCATTGGGAGCATATGGATTTTGGCTTTCCTGTTGGCCTTTCCCCAGTGCCTATACTCCATAACCAAGGTGATGCCTGGGAGAACTCTTTGCTATGTAGCATGGCCAGGTGGTCCAAAACAGCATTTTACGTAAGCTTTTGTTCTTTTAAACTTGTGCGTGGTGGTGCCTAGACTTGCAATGGACTTGGCAAAAGCTGTAGAGTGTCATGCAGATACTCTACATGCAGAATGACTGACAGCTCTGATTGCTGAGAAAGGCAGAGCCACTTTCCTGAGCAAGGATGATAGAGCACTGTGTGTGATAAACAGAGCACATTTATTCTCTTCCACGTCTCTGAATGTGCTCCCTCCGGGCTGCATGTTTACCATCATAGCTTCACCTAAGATGGCTACTTCTAAACAGACAGAGATGGTCAGAATTAGGAGCACAACATGCAATTCAAAGCAAGCTTCCTTTTCACCCTAACCGGGATAAAAGTTAGGCTTTCTAGTCTCTCCTTAGAATCATTTAGGTTGGAAATGACCTCTAAGATCATCAAGTCTAACCTTTAACCTTACACTACCAAGTCTACCACTAGATCATGTCCCTAGGTGCCACATCTACTCTTCTTTTAAACATATCCAGGGATGGTGAATCAATCGCTCCTCTGGGCAGCCTGTTCCAATGCTTGACAACCCTTTCCATGAAAATCTTCTCCTAATATCCAATCTAAACCTCCCCTGGCACAACTCGAAGCCATTTCTTCTTCTTGTTACACAAGAGAAGAGACCACCCACCTCTCTACAATCTCTTGTCAGGTAATTGTAGAGAATGAGAAGGCCCTAACCAGACTTTTTTCTCTAGATCCCTTCATGAGAGGGCTGGATTTTGCCTCTTCATTCTGTTACAATATCACAATTACTTATGTCAGATATTAGCCAAAAAGAGAAAACTGGATGACCTATAACTGGTTCCAGTTTCTGAAAGTGAGAGTACCAGTCAATTAAATTCAATATATTCTGTTTGTCTCTCTGGTAGAATTAGGAATAAGTGGCTACCTAGGCATCTGTTCTTTCATGTCTTCACTGGCATTTAAGAAAAACATTGTGTTTAAGGCTGAAAGCCTGTGTAACCATCCAGAATCAGATTTGACCTTTTGCTCTTTTTTGAGACAGGTGAAAGAAGTCCTGGTCGTACGTAATTTTTATCACTTTAGGAGCCATACACAGACATCTCTCTTTAGGGCAGGCAGGTCACACTCACTGACAGCTGGAGATTCTTCACTGATCATTCACTGGGATTTTATCTGAAGTTGGCATTTAACCAGGAACTAAAAGGAGGCAAAAGAAATTATCTTTGTTTTCCCGGTGCTTACTTCAGCAGTCGTGACTATATTACACATAGGCTACAGATCTGTGTTGCTTATGTGCAACAGATTTGCCATAGGAAGAGCACTGGGTGACAGGACTCTTATCAGGGTCTTTGCATCAGTATACCACTAAAATACTTATTTTCCTCTTTCATTTATGGTCCAGACAAGAGTTCCAAATGCTTAGCTTGCCCTCATGATACTTGGCTCTGCAACAATTAAATCAACTCAGCTAGTTATGGACAAACATACCTTATTCTGGAGTCACTAATCATGGTAACTATAGAGTCATTCTTAATACAAGATACTGCAGGCTCAGCATTTGGCACCCCATAAAGCATACGCATTAAAATGTTAATAAATGTCCAGTGCAATTCACAACTTTCAAAAAGACAGTGAAAACACCAAGGACTGGCCAGTTAATATAAAACATGCTTTGTGCTAAAGTAGCAGTCTTGACTTGTTGCAGTCCATTCCTATTGGTATGCTCCTCTGAAAGCATTTACCACCTTAAAACCTTTTCATTGCAGGTACCACGTAATTGTGATTGTGCTGGTCTACTGCTTTCCACTGCTTGTCATGGGCATCACTTACTCCATGGTGGGAATTACCCTCTGGGGAGGAGAAATACCAGGTGACACATCCAACAAATACCATGAGCAGCTCAAAGCTAAGAGAAAGGTACTGTTCCATTAAATCCCATTAAGTAAATCCTTATAAAATCATCTGCAATTGTATTGCTGCCTATCACAGTAAATTCTTTCAAAAGCACCAAATCACTTGAAATAGCAGTAATGAGAGATTTCCTTCAATACAAAATTTGGTTAAGCTTGACAAGTTGTCTTCTATGTTCACTAGCTTTTCTTTTTGTAACATTAATGTTTGTCATTAAATAAAGGTAACATTCAGGTTTTCACTTCTTTCTGTATATGTAGCAGCATATACTGTGTCTGCTATGTGGAAACTAAGACAAAAAGTTTAGTCTTCACAGAGTTAAAATACTGAGTTTTTAACAATGGTCTAGCAAACCATTAGCTCTTGCTAGGCAAGATTCTTATCCTACTGAAACAAAAGTGAGTTTTGCTGTAATTTTCAGGTGATTAAGGTCCATGCGTATTTGAGATAAGCACTAATCAGCCTGTTTGTAATGAATAATTTAGATTTTTCAACAATAATTTTTTGTGAGAAATGCAAACTAATTTTCCCAGATATTTTCTTTCAATCTCTTTCCCTGTAAGTATTGCTTAATCTAACTAGACTGGGGATTGCTTATGAATGGAGTATTTGACTATCTCTAATTCAGTTTTCATAATGTTGCAGTGCCATGATGGTTTCTTTCTTATAACATTCTTTCTCTTAACTTTCTGTACTTAATAAGGCAGCCTTCTTTTTATTTCTGTCCACTTTTTTTTTTTTTCAAACAAAAATGTATGTAGCCCTTTGGATTTAAAAAAGGGGTACCCTAAAACAGAGTTCTAATTCACAATGATGAGCCCATTTTCAGTTGCTCAGTTCGTTTCCTGATACTGTGAGTATGTTTGAACAGTGTTATATGCTACTGTGCTGTAGCAATAGCAGAGTGGGGCATATTAGGTCCTGAGACAACACAAGAGCTTCTGCCGACTCTGGAACATTTTCCTTTCTTTTAGGACACTGCAAAGAGCATGAAAGTGGGCCCCCCCCTCCCCCCCCCAATACTACACAGAAAAAGTTGTTATGGGAAAGGATATTTGAAAAGGAAGATTAGGATCATTTTCTCCTTCATACATCTCCATACTCTTAAGAGATAAGTGCCCAGCTGTCATAAGTTTCAGTTGTCAGAATTGCAGAGATGCCTGGACAGCTTTATCGTATGACATGCAATGCCTCCTATGAAACCAAAAGCGTTATTTAGCTTAACACAGCCTTTTTAAGAGGGAAAAATGTTCACCTCTCTTAAGGAACCAGAATGCAGCTTGACCAGTATTATCACTACTATTGCCTTATAACAGTTCAAAGGTTATTCGGAATGAAAACAGAGAGAAAATTACAAAAAATAATTATAGAAAGCTAAGCAGTGTGCTTTGCATATTTGCCTCAAAGCAAAATTTTGGGACTAATTTCCAGAAATACTGAAAGCATTTCAAAAGCTCAGCATTTCACTCTTTGATATTTCTCAAAAAGTTCAATATTACCATTACAGTCTCCACCATGCATGTTGTGACTTATCCAAAAGTGTATTTTCAAAGTTATGATACTACCTTTCCTGCAGAACATAGGCAGAAAAAGATTTCAGTGGTCAACTAGCTGTGCTATCACCAATGCTCCCCTTTCAGCCATTGAAAAAAAAAAAAGAAGCAAATACTCAGTGAGCAATGACCAGGTTCTGATTGTAATGACAAACTGGGAAATCATTTTTTGTAACAGACAGAATTTGCAAAAGCAAATGTGGAAAAAAATTATTTAATTATTGCAGCACCAGGACATCCCAGAACTTCAGGACCTGCTATCATAATGACTAAGTAATATAATCATCTCGTGACATAGAAACTAGAGGTCTCTGAAGAGAAAATCTGGCTCTTACTATATGAAATAGAGAGCCCAGTTAAAACCCTTGAATGCCTTAAAAACAGCACCTGCTTAGAATTCTAAATATATACAAGCAACAAGGAATAGCATCCTTAATTAAAGGATTTTGAATGTGAGAGTACAGGAATGCATACCTTCAACAGATGCAACAAGGGAATTAAATTATGTGCAGATATATTATAACCGCATCAGTGACTTTATGGGTAGAGCTCCATGACAGCACTTTAGCTACACTGCTGTGCTCTCCAGCAGGATTTATGAAATAACTGGTATTTGGAAAGATGAATCATAATTGGTTATTCATGGAGAGGAACTAACAGACTGGAATCCAAATAAAGCCATAATTCAGCCTGCCTCTGATAACAGAGCTAGTGCTTTGCCCTTTTCAGGCAAAGAAATCATGTGTTTTTCTTGTTATTTAGCATAGAGATATCTAGACATATGGAAAATCTATGCACTTATAATGAAGGAGAAATATAAAATACCTGACTAAGTTTCATATCATGCAATGATACAATGCAAAGGTGTCTGATTAGGGTTGTTTGAAATTATATTTGATATTAAGAAGGTAGTGAACAGTTCATGTAAGACCTTTAAAAGAAACAATGCTTGCCAACAAAAGATTTGAAACTTGAGAAAGTTGCTAGTAGTTCAACAGATAGTCTCATAACTTTGTATATGTGATTGTGCAATACAATTCTGAATGTTAAGGAACAAAGGATTCAAAGAATTTCATAGTGCACACTGCAGGTTGGATGACACAAAGTCATTCTTAGTATCTATAAGGGTCAAAGAAAGACAAAATGTTTAGAAATTCAGGACTGGATGAAACAACATCACTACTTTTTTTTCTTTTTTCTTTTTTTTTTTTTCCCCGCCATCAGTCTTTTGAACTTCTGAAAATTTGCTACATGGGGGGACTTGCAGACATTATCCTTCCTTCTTAAAGCTCCTGGCATGAGACTGACTGATGTTCAGCTGAACATCATTTATTCTCCTGCAATTCCCATTTTCAAAATATGGAATTATAGTCTCAATGCTGTCATACAAAACAAGTTCATACAGGTGTCTCATAATGTTGCTATCAGATTTACTCGGTCAAAGTGTTCTTTAAATTCACTGCAAATACTTAGACACTTGCTCTCAGATGTTGTCTCCACACCCTGTTTTCGCTATCTAACAAGTTCCAATCACTCTTTCAACTTTATTTGACCTGTAAAAGGGAATAATCATATACTGCAAGTAAAATCAGTTACTATTCTTTTTATCAACAAGTACAGTTCTGATACAACTGTTTTCTGAAAAAAAGAACATTTATCTCAACAGAAGATGCCATTGCCTGGCCGCAATGGGAAGAATATAGAGGAACAGAAAATGTTCCCCTGAACTTTTATGTTTTCTTTTCTATTCCTTTTGCTCACGGCTGTTAAGTTTGTGATAATATGTCACCAGGCCTCTTTTGCAGTAATTTTCATTCCTCCACACTTATGCTTCTGCCTGTATTTTTTGCTTCTCCTAACACAGCTTGAGGTGTTATGCCAACTTCTTTTGGCAATGAGGATTGATTAAAAGCCACATTATTTCAATATAAAAATTGTTTCTCAAATTTAAGTATAAAACAAGAAAAAAACCCCATATTGTTTGCTAGCAAGTCACAGTCTCTGAGATTTCCTGTATGAACATTTCCCATGTATTTCTCTGGTTTGTTCTCTTTTTCTTTCCCTTCCCTTTCATAGATTTAGAGAAAGTCCAAGGAAAGAGAGCTAAAAATGATCAAAGGACTTATGAAGAGATTAAAATGGCCTGAACTTTTCCGTTTGGAGATGAGGAGGCCAAAGGACGAGATATCAGGGTTTAGAGAAACACAAAGGTGGTAGGTAAAGTGACTGAAGAAGTGTTGGTCACGAAATCCTGAAATACAAGAACGAATAGGAGAGCAGCTTAAGGCAGGTAGAAGAGAGAGTACTTTAAGAAAGGGTAACTTAAGAGCTGTTAAAGAGCATCTCAGATGCTCTCCTGACAGAGGCTTATGATCTCAGAAGATTCAGAAAGGTTTCAGGCAAATTAACAAACAATAAATTCATAAATCATAGAGTTGTTAAGGTTGGAAAAGACCTCCAAGATCAATGAGTCCAACCTCTGACCAGTCTCCGCTTTGTCAGCTAGACCACAGCACTAAGTGCCATGTCCATCCATTTCTTGAACACTTTCAGGGATGGTGACTCCACCACTTCCCTGGGCAGCCTCTTCCAATGCCTGACAACCCTTTCAGTGAAGAAATGCTTCCTGATGTCCAAAAATTCTCCCTAATGTCCAAGTAGATACTGAAAGGATGGATCAGGGATGCACTCCTCTTTAATACACTTTCGGGTGCTGGGGCAGCATTAGGAAAATAGAAGATGGAAAATGGCCAGGTTCGTGGGATTTCCCTAAAAAACACCTCCCACTGCGTCTGAGACAGAATAGCAGGATAGATGGGCAACAGTCTGATCCAGGAGAAACTGTCCTTGGTCCTTATGTTCCTGTTTTTACATAGCAGTGCAGCTATAGAAATACTCCTGACTTCTCTCTGACTTCCAGTGCAACTAAAACCGCAGATTTTCCACATATGAATAAATGACACGAAAACGCATTAATATAAATTTTATACTACACTTTACAAAGAAAAGCACTAGTTTGAAATAATGATACTTTTGCTGCCATTAAAAGGTTAGCTGATCCGGTCAGAATGAAAAAAGAAGATGAATTGTTTCACTATGGAGTAGTTTATTACGGAGCAGAGGCAGAAAAAAAAGAAAAGGAAAAGGAAAAAAAAGAAGAGTCAAAGCCTAAAACATTGCAGTGGAGCATCAAAACTGTTGGAATACTGAATTAATTATGGGCTGACACAGATTTGAAAAAACAAGACCATACTCATAATATAAAGCTTATTAATCATAAATGGGTGAGAACATTACACAATGTACTCACAGGTCACATGATAACCAATAATTAATTCTGAAATCAAAGATCCTTCTGGTTAACAAGCAACCACTAAGGCTAGGCAGACAGATTAGGGTTAGATACTGTCCCATTCATAAAACCTTTTGTGACAGTTTGCATCCAGCCATGTGAAACAAAATATTTTGGCACTCTGGGTCCAAGGGTTTGTCTTGCACATGACTTCCTACTCCATCTTGAAACTCCACTTTTATCCTACATATTTGTTCAGATTTCTTCAAGATTGGAAAGTAATTGCTTCCTCATGGGACTGCATGGAGACATGGTAAGTTTAAAATCTTCCCAGTTACTTAAGCAATCCATCTTCTCCTAGCTTTTCCCAGCATGAGGACCAGCACTGCCATCTCCAGTAACTTATATGTTCTATGCCATTTTCAAAATGACATAAGGGAATCAAATACAGCAGAAAGCAAATATAACTCGGATCATCCTAAATTCAATTAAACACCCGCCCTGGAATCAACTACACAATTTGTACTACAGGCTTCAAGGGAAGCCAAATCTTCACAGCTGACGCCCTTATCTATACAGAAGCATCACCTGTGACTAGTTTTAAAAAGTCAGACAGTAATGAACACAGAAATTTTTGGCCTTTATTCAGGTAACAGTCTACCAAGGCAGCACATACGTCAAAATATTCACTACACATTAGATGTGCAAAGAGAACCAAATCCTAGGACACACAGTATGCAGGGTGAAGGCATCTGGATTGCAGATCACCCAAACTTGCCATGCAACAGCAGTCTGTGGAAGAGAACTTGTATTGCCATTGTGCCTTCACACCATTTATTTATTCATGGGGCAGGAGTGTTTCCATCTTGAAGATTCACTTGTGCTTGCGCACCACGGACAGAAATGACTGCCAGGGTGGTGTTGGAGCCCTTTGCTCACACACTGACAAGGTGGCCACTCCAGAACGGTGCAAACATACACAAAGGGCCACGGGCACTTTCCCCTGGGAAGGCATCTCTTCCCTTTAGCTGATTTTCCATTTCTGGGAGTGATAAGTGAAACAACCTACCCATCCTGTTGTGAGGTAATGAGGTGTATAAACTCAATTTGGTATGAGTACTGTATATCTCCTGCCAAAAATAGGTGCCTGTATAATTTTTTGGTCCATCAGCACTCATCTTCTGTAAATGGGTCTACTCTTTGACTTTGCAGAGATTGACAATGAAAATAAAATGCAAAACAGAATAAATAAATAGTAGAAGAGAACTAACAGAGACTATTAAGCTGGAGAAATAAATGTTATTTTAAGAACAGGTGATCTCGCTGATCTAACAGTTGTAGCACTATGGCTTATATTATAATGTGTGAGTGGCTGTATTGCTTGACCTGCTGAAATTGCATACAGCTACAGTTAAATTGTCATTTATCCAAAATAGCGATGCCTTGTGAGCACCTTGTAGGCCAAAGCTCTATCATGATTGAAAACCACAGGTGTACTTCAGTGCAGCCATTCACAAATTTAGCAATCATTGTGCAGCACATTCAAAAAGGAAAAAGACTAAGTAATATGAGGGTGAAGAAAAACTTACCCAGATAGCACCACTTTTGTACACTCCACTGCTTTGTTATCAGCCAACAATCAAGAGAAACAGAGATGTTTTTTAAAGATTCCAGTCCTTACATGGAAAGTCCGCTGATTAATTCCTCAGGCAACTGAACGTGTAACAAAAATATGGTCATACACTGTATTTCCTCTACATGAAATAGAAAGAATTGAACTAAGAATTTCTGAAGTGATTAGTCTGACTTTATGATTTCATACTTTTAAGTCAGTCTCCTCTGAGGTTATAATCATGTAGTCATATATCTCAGACTGTGTGACACTACTCTAAAAATCAAATCTTTTTGAAGATTTTCATAACAATGAGCCATGGCAAGTTTTAAACATCAACTTTATCTGTGATTGTGTTTGAAAATGTCACATTTCTTAATGTAAAGGAAAAACAGGAAGAAGGAATTCTCAGATGCTTTTAAAGGCTCTTCCAAAAACAAACTCATCCCTTGTTTGCCAGACACTGGAAGATGTTGAACTGTGTCCAGTGCTTTCTCCATTTATTCACTGAGTGTCAGTTTGTTTTTTTCGATATGAAAATGTTAAGCAAAAACAGGACAGGAACCAGCCTTCAGGCCTGACGACAGGCAACTCTAACAGAATTCCTCTGATATCATCTTAAACCTCCATCTTCTAAAAAATCTCACCAATACTAGAGTTCAATTTTCCAGGCTAAATTTCTCTATTGACAGTTCTATTTATGCCATTATTTTCAGTTAGCTTCATTAATTACTTAATATCCCTCACTGGTGTCACGTCTACAGATATTTTTATATCCATTTCCTCTCTCAGTCCTTGTTTACATTTGTTACATAAATGAAATAAGTGCTTCTGATCTTCTTTTATATAACAACATCTTTATTTAACAAGTGACCAAAACCAGAGAAGGAATGTCAGAAGTGTAGTGTCACCATGGTCCTGCATAGCAGTAATTTCCTGTTCTCCACTGAGAATGCCTCATCTGGAATATCCTAATATCTCATTTCTTCCTTTCATTAAATGGATGACCTGGCCGTGCTATAATCAGTCAATAACATCTGTCTCCTCCTCATTTGTTCACAACGGGCAAACAGATTCACAGCAGATAGTTTTATCAGTCCTTAACTGAGAAAATCCCAGAATTTTTCTGAGTATGATCCTATCTATGGAAGTACAGTGTAAAACAGCCCCCAAAACTAGCCCAGTGCCAATCCAGCAGTTTCTATCTGCTCTGTGATATCTGCCACTGCCACCACCCCACTTAGGGACACAATCACTACTGGTACCATACAGAGTATGTGACCAGCACTGTGAAGTTGCATTTCTGCTCCCGCAATTCTTCTACATTCAGGTTCTTTCTCTGCCTTGCTTTTGTAGCAGCCAAGCTGCTCGCAAGTGTCTCATCATCAAACTTATTCAGCATGTCTTTATTTTGCTGTACAAATACATTAAATGAGGCAGATCTCAAGACTGGTATTTAGATAATGTATCCTGGTTTGGAGGGAGAATAGTATTAAATACTTTCTAATAAAAATATTTTTCTCTCCACTACCTTTCCAGTGCAAAGTGTTTCCCAAATCATGCTAATAGTGAAATGTAAAAGGTGAAATTACTTCCAAAAATTAATAACTAAAGATAGGTTTCCTCTCATTCTGCTTCAGAGCACCTCTTACTATGATACCCTTGACTCTGACAATTTATGGGATGTATGAAATAGCCTTGTAAATATGGTAGATGCAAACCAACCCTAATAAAGCTAGAGCCTGACTTCACCAACTGTTACACATGCCTAAAATTGATTTTTAACTCTGTAGATGGAGTTACTCTAGGCTATGTGACACGCTTCTTAGTATGCTTCCTACAAAGCACAGATGCTCATCCTGTCTGCTGCTCTTCTCTGTGGCTCTGCATGTGTGAGTCAGGGCTGGTCATTAAGAATGTTATTGGACCAGACTGCAAATGTTACTGTTCCACTAACATCTTCAGCAGTTGTTCCATAACCATAATGGATAAATACCCTGCCAGAATCACCAGATTGCTATTAACACAATAGTCAAAGTTACTACTTGCAAGTAATTCCTATTACAGCTAAAAGTTTGCAGAATTGGATTTTTTTTAAAGCTGATTTTCTCTTAAGCTTAACAAAAGCTTCAAAAGGGTAATGAGGGTCAGAATATCATATGAATATCTTTCTGGTGAAAATAGTAGCAGAATAAGATATCTTTTCCTATTTTGATCAGTAATACATTCCCAAAGTTATCAAAAATCTCAACAAGGATACAGAGTATTGACAAGAAAGCCTGGTTCAGACATTTTTACTTACCATTAATTAAATTCTTGCACAAGCATCACATTAATTACAATGTACGGCCCCCTCCCTAAACACATACACACAGAGGGGCACTTTTTTCCCAGTAGGATGAGGCAGAATAAGCAATAATCTGAGAAGAGTGGGGGAGGTTAAGTTTTTAAAAGTTCTGTTAAGCTCTTTCTCTATCACCGAGTATACAGACTGAACACCTACTGAAAATGTAGGGAATGAGCAAAGTAATTAATGTTGTGAATCAAGTTTTTATTTCATAGTCTCACTCTTCACAGGCGTAGAAGTTGCCTAGGGAAAGAACGGGACATGAGGTACAGGGGAATTATTTTTATTGCATGTTAAACCCAAAATATTTTTTACAGAGCTATTTTGTGGTCTTAGAACTTCAGAAAGAAAAAGGGTTCACCTGTTCTCCTTTTCAGGATTATTTTTTTCCTAGCAATTTGTTCTCTTTTTAATAATTTGCCCACAATTTTGAACAAGATTTGCTATTGAGGTAAAAACAAAGTCAGACCTCCAAATGATTTTCTGAACATGATTGACACAGTGAAATATAACAAAATCACTGCAAGCTGCTCTTCTCTGCTATCTCCAAATAGCTACAGAACACTCAGCAGCAGTACCAGCTTCCATTCCTTGTCTCAAGCTCCTAAAACTCAGCTACTGTGGAACACATCATTCCACACCCATTGTCCATACTTCAAGCAGGAACCACAGGGAAGTAAAAGCAGAGTAAATACTAAACATGGCTTTATACTGTGCATAAACGATGCCAGTTTAAGTATTTAATGACAAACTGATGGACATTTTCTGGTTAAAACTTTTTTATAGAACAGCTGGCAACATGTCCATGTCAGGAGCAGGTTTAAGAGATTAGTTCTGCATGGTCACTGATTAGACTCAGAATTGTGCACTTACAGTTTCTGTGATGTTTCTCATTATTTTTATATTTCTGATCACTTGTGGCAGAAAATTTATGTGAAATATTAAGTCTAGGCACAGTCCTAGAGCAAAAATTCCTGCTTACTAATGCCTATTATTTTTTAAAATGGAAGTAACACTAGGATAACAGATCAAAAATTTCAGCAATGCTTTGCTCCAATGTTAGTGAGCTCAGTGTGTTTTCAAATGCATTGCTGAAATCAGCTACACATGTTCTTTAATAATAAAACCAAGATACCTAAGAGAAAGACAAAGGAAAAGCAAGTGTCTCTTTTTCAACAGTCAGATTTTCAGCAGGGAGATTATGATTGCCGTGTTTCAAAGTATGGAGTTGGATTTTTTTAAGACAGACTTCATTTCCTCTGTGCAGCTCTCCCCAAGTTCAAGTTTGGGACCTGATCCTCCAGAGAGATAACGTTAAAATCCCACATTCAGGACAAAGTGCATTCTTTAAGTTGTATGCAAATTTTTTCACCATCATATAAATGAACCTTGGAAACATCAAAAGGTTTTTTGTTGCCTCACCCAATCTACAAAGTTATCCCATTACATATCCAAAATTATGACCACGTGAATAGTCCTGTGTGTGCATAGGCGTGTAGACATATATAAATATATATATACGCACACACAGAGACAGAGAAGAGAGAGTGCATAAGAAGCCCCTTCCTCATCGAGTCTCTGTAGGGAAGCCATGAACAAGTCAATTTTAGCATGAGTTTTCAGTCTGCTGAGCTTTCTGGAGTAGTGCCAAGCATCTATGTGGTGAAAAGCCCAGGAAATCTGATGCAGATCAGTCATTTTGGAGGACTGCAGAGCCAAGACGTGCATATTCAGCAGAACAGAACTGCAGTTCCAGTATTGCACTTACACACTTTTGCATTCATTACAGGTTGTTCTTCATGTAAAAACAAAACATAACTTCAGCACAGGTTTCTTTCTGAGTTAAAGCTGAAGTCTACATACCTACACATAGAGAGGTGTCTGTGTTATGTCTATTAATGCCTTCACCTAACAAATTCAATCCTTTAACTCAAGCATTTCATTCTTTAGAAGCTTCTGTACTGCAACACTGTAAATAAATAACCTGTTCAAAGCACCTTTTTTTCATTACTCATTTTCTGGGGTGGATAGAAGTAGTTCTTTGATTTCTCCAGGTTTTAGAGCAGGTTTCCTAGGAAACAGTTTCAGCCACCCTGGCATGGGTCAGCTTATACCTTATTCCACGGAATTGGGATAGCACAGGAGTATCAAACCGGTGCAATAATGACCAATGTGTTGACCATTATGGCCAAGTCATGTGGATACTTTAATACTTGAAGCAGTGCTTGTCTGTACAAAAGTAGATGCTGTCAGGAGAATGACACTTCTGATACCTTTCACCAATAATTGACCAGAGCATGTACCACTTTATATTGACCAAGTATTTCCAAAATGTTCTGTATGTGAGTTAAAAGTCCGCTTCTCCTCATAAACTCGCAACCTTGCAGAGTCATTTGTGGAATGGCAAAAATAAACAAGGTGCATCAAATACAAAATATAAACCTCAACATCACTCACGTGAACAGTTTTCTTTGAAATCAATTTAAATGAAAATAGACTGGGGGACAATATTCAAATTTTTTTCCTTTTTTTTTTGTCTTAGTCGCAATAAACTGTTTTTCTTCAGCCTTTGAAAGGAAAGATGCTACTACCATTTTAAATGTATTATTATGATGGCAATAAGAACATAGCTTTAACTGTGCTTTTTTCCTAACAGAATTTTGCCATGCATTTTGGGCAAATACAGTCCAGGAATAATTAACAGCTTTTTCTTATCAACAGCAAAGAGAAGAAAGAGGTTTTTCAAACTCTGTAGTAAATAATCTGCATTCTTTCCCATTATGTTCTTGTGCTAAAATTACAGAGAAATATAGTAAACATTCAAATGGCTTCTAATTATATAAATCATTTATTTAATTCCTCTAAGTGGATAAGATGGAAATAAAACAATTCAAAAAGTAGTCTTTCCATATAAAATAAGAGCTTGTGCTCCTATTTTGAAGATAACTAAAGGTACCCATCTCATTTCAGGTTCAGGAAGACAGTTCCCATTATAAGGAGCCCACATAAAGTAAACCATGGGTAGGATGGTATGCAACTTTTGCATAATTCATTGCCATAATTCATCATAGCGTTAGACTAAAATTATCTGGAGCACTGGAACTGGCAAGTACCATACCTGGCTGAAAGACTTCCAAGCTCTCTCATTCTTTCTCCTCCTAAATGTGCATTTCCTTCAGCTATTAAGAATCCATCCTTTCCCATGGGTTGAAAGAATACAGAAAATCCCTCAGCTTCTCAAAGCACTTGGTATCTTAGAAGTCAGTTCTATCTCTGTACTATTGCCAGTAGAGTTACCCTTGAATCCCAATTTTCTTGCAAAAGAGAGATAGTTTACTCCAAATAAGCATTGTGGAGGAGCAAAGGCATATTGGTGCTCCTTTCTCTTTGGTGCTTCATGCATAAGTGCCATGTATGTCCCCAGGACTGGGAAGGGCATTTACTGGCTGCGTTCTAACATGTTGGGAGAAACACTGTGTGAAATGTTAGCGTGGCATTTTACTTCTCCCAAAAGAGCACAGGGCAAAGCTTATAATTCCCAGGGATTATCTGTGAACTGTGTTTAAGTTATATTCATGAATAAATAATATCCAGGAGAGGGTAAACAAAGACTTTCTTATACTCCATGGGTTCTTAAATCATTTGCTTCTCATTTGTATCTGCATAACACCTAGGAGCAAAAGTTCTGAAAGTAATGAGGTTATACTGTGTGATGTAAGTGCAAATGAAATCAAAAGCCAAAGTCCTGAACTTGTAGAAGCAGCAGCATCAAAGATGACTTAGAAAGGCAATAAGGAGCTGCAGAGAAGATTGAAAAGGATATGATTGCATGGTCTGAGTCTTAGGCATTGCTGGCAAATCAATGCCTTGCAATGTGAATTGCTATATTCCCCCAGAAGCACCTGAGTCTCTCAGAAAAGTCTATTTCATTCCTAATCTTTCAGGAGCTGCTCTAAATGCTATATTTAAATCAGACTATTTTTCTAGCTATTTTCCATGCAAAATAAAAACAGGATAAAAAAAATGTACTTGCTGTTTTTTCTGAGTGTAGCATAACCTGTTTGTTTCTTTTCACTTTTACTGTTTAAATGTTTCAGAGCAAAGGCAAACCTCCAAACTCCAATTCCATTAACTTACATCTGTTTTGTTCTTTTAAATACTTTTTTTCTCATTACATTCATTAATGAAAGAATGCTTCTTACTTAGACAGACAGGATTTAAAGGAATGGACATGACCACAAAGCATATAAATTAACTTTCTTTTCTAGGCATAGTTTTTCTTAGACATGGGCAGCAGTGCATCAATATCAGCAGAACACATTGATGAAAATCAATGTATAAAATAAATACTTTGATTTTCTAGATTACAAATCTAGCCTCAAGACTTGCATAAAGGTCACACAACTGAGAGACTTAGTACAACTCATTTTAACAAAAGTATTGCCTAGAACAGAAAAAAACCCTCTTTCCTCAAGCCATGCTGCCCACAATACACAAAGGGAGATTGAACAGAACACCAGGGGGAAATGGTGCTGCTGGGATAAAGGTTAGTGATTTTCACTGCAATTCACATTTTGGAAAGCTCCCTGGTGAAATAGTGGCAGGAACAGAGCTAGACTTTAAGCTAAGCAACCGAATTCAGTAATTTTCATGCTTTTGTTTCCTAATGCACAACAGCAACCTCTTATTAATGAATTCTGTGTGACACAGGACAGATGGTAAAGCAACTGAAAAATGTTAATATCTCAAAAAAGTGAAACAGAAAAGGCCTATTAAAAAGAACTTTTTTTTTCAGTCACAGGTTTAAGTAGTAAAAAAACAACCCCAACACTGAAGGCTGTCTTTTATACTCTGCAGTTGAACCTGTAAAGTGTCACTGGAGTTTCTTTAGTGAAACATCACAGTGGAGTGGGAAAAGACAATCAGGTTTTTGTGGTAAATTCATACTGGGCATATTTAATTTATTTTCTCTGTTGGTTTATGGGCAGTTGTTCATCAGAATTTATTCCAAGTAAACTCAAGGTGCCCTGGGTTTATAGACCTTGAAGTCACTTTCTGTTCATAGTTATTGATAAAATCAAGAAACGAAACTTTATAGTGGAAAGACCAGCATTATGGACAAGCCATAAACTGCAAGGTATGGCCTTGCACAGTGTGTGCTTCTCTCTGAAAGAGAAAAGGAAGTTGGGAATAATTTCTCTCCTTTTCCTCTGATTCTTTCTTCCCCTCCATTTCTGCAGCACATAGTCATTCTTAGATGATGAAATGAGAACAGAGTAGGGCTTTTTGATTCCTCTCACAACTTCTGCATTTGACTTCAAATTTAACCGTTATTGCCTTGTGTTTCCATCAATTTAACACCACACAGACTTGCAACATCTTGCTTATCTTCTCCTAGGAAATATGTCAGTGAGTGCATTGTACTATAAAAATACTCAAAATGACAACTTAACCTTGACTTTTCTTACATGTTCCTTTTTCCAGGAAAAAAATTTGCTTTTTTTTTGTTCCAGGAAATAACATTTTGGATATTAATAAGGAAACCCTATCTAATGTCTGCCCCTAGACATACATTTATCAGTATATTACCATTCACATCAGTGGGATGCAGACTGATACAGCCTTACCTGAGAGAAAAATAATACTGTACATTTTAGGTAATTTTTTATATTTATGAAAAACAGCTGCCAACCTGAATGATTAAGAATGTAATGTGCTTCACTGTGTGTCATTCAGGTGACTTGTTACCTCACAAATCAAACACTAATGGCCATCTAAAATCATCTTTAGCTTGTTGTCTAGTTTGACTATTTGCTCCAGAAATCTCTGCTTTCAGGATGATGATGAGTTAATATTTAGTCATGGATTTCCAGGCAGAAACAGCAACAAGGAAACTTTATGCTAATCTCACTGTTTTAAAAGATGAGTATTTTGTTTTAAACAAAACAGCAAATGACAGGAAAAGATGCAATTCTCTGGGGGTGATCTGGTATTTTTCATTTCAAAACCTAAAAAAGTCAAAACATTCAGAATTAGAATTGAATTGCCTGAAATTGTGATAAGAAAAATTGTGGATTTTCTTTGCAGGATAAAAGTTATTTTGGAATTTCTAGTCTCTTGAAGAAAACCTGAAATATTATATTTAATAGTAATTTAAACCAAAACTTCCTTCCTTCAGGGTTAATTTTTGTGGCAGCTGAAATCTAAAAGCTATTTTTTGTACAGCTTATGAGGATTTATTAGCTTTAGGAGACTTTTAAGTAGATTCTTGAAGCACTGCTTGCCTTGCCCTTCAATATAACACAGAAAACTAAACAATAATAATTTGGATGTTAGAAAAAAGACAAACAATTTTCTTCTGGAAAAATGTTGTTAACACAATTGAGTATGCCAAACTGGCAACGTGGACTGTTTCTGTGATTTCTGGCAACTCTGGGGCATGAGTGACACAGTGTTCCACCAGATTAAGCTCCATTAGTTGCAGGGAAGCTCTACTGTTTTGGTTCTTAAGGACTGCACAGATTAAATGTACAGTGTAAATACAGATTTGCCTGTTTACACTTTGCAAATCTGGAGACAAAAATCCTTCCGTGCAGTACCTATGATATTCCAATGACGAATAATTCTAGGAACGATTTAACATGCACAGCTCGTACTGCAAGACTTGCTAATTAAATATCAAGGTAAGTAATTAGACTTTCAAGTGTTCTGAAATTACAGAAATCTTGAACAGTGCTGAGGTAACACTTATCATTCCTGACAGATCTATAAAAACCTAGCAACGAGCAAAGTGCACCTGTAGATCAATGGACACAGAGCTTCAGTATCATGGTGAAACTATGGAGTTAAGTCTTCTGTCTATACAATGTGTGCAAGGCAGAGGTGTAAGTCCCCAGCAGAAGAATAATGGAAGTTATGTTGAAAGCATTGAAATAGAGGTGCCATTTAATGATAGACTGGGATGTGACAACATATTTTTATGGCATCACTTCACATACAGAGATTAGTCCAGAAATGTTGGTCCACATAAAACCATAACCTCTTCCCTCCCACCCCAAAAAGTCACACATATAGTCCCATAAACTCCTATATATGCCTAGATATGGACACACAGATGTACATGTGAAAGGTGAAAGTGATACTGTGTTTTGGTGTGCTGCCTTCCTTTATAATAATACTGATCTTCCTGATCCCAGGATGATTTATAGTTAGCTGATGAAAAGTGCTTTAGAAGAACCAAATATTATTATTGTTTTATATGTGGCCAGATGCCACTTTTTTACCTTTAAGTGATGATCAGTGTATATATATCAGCAATAATAAGTATTCTTATAAGCAAAATCTTGCACAGTACAGTCCCATCCAGCAGGAAAGATTGTTAACTTGTGCCAGATATTAAATGAAAACTTGCTTTATGTTTCCCATCAGAAGATGTAATATGAGATAAGGAGGACACCATAACATTTATATGTAAAACGATTTAATTGTGTTAGTTGGAATTTTATAAAAATATTAACCAAAGACACGTAAGTATGGCAAATTTCAGCTCTTTGGTTTTTTACCCTGGTGAAATTAGAAACAGCATGAAATGGCACCATATTATACAGAGAAAATAAAGGAACTATTCACAGAGATCCCTGTTATTCCTCAGTATTCACAAGTACAAATGAACAAGAGACTTCCCAGCATAGATCTATCATGTCTAGTTTCATTTCAGCTACAAAAAGAAAACCTGTGGTGTAAACATGTGACATATTGTGCTGAAAATGGTAGCTGGACTTGTATCTGACATAGCTGAAAAGAGAAAGACGGGAGTGAAAATTTTACATGACTTGAAAGTTTTCTTCATGTGTTTGGAGCACAAAGCAGAGCTCCTCTTCATTTGTGCTTACTGGAAACTATGGTAGCTAACAGATGTTGTGATGCCTGCAGAAAACAACAAATAAGCATCACCAGCCAAGGGAATTGTTGGCTCTGAAATTACACAGGATGCTGCAGTAGCTCATTTCCTACAACCTTGTGTTACTCAAACCACATCAAATCACTGGGGACAAGAAATAGACTTATAGACCACAATATAAAGAGACACCAAGGTCAATAAAGGCCAAAATGAGGTGTCCGAATAAAACACCCTGTAACCTTATGCCATGATTAGATGTACAGAAAAAAAGTGATATTTTAAATAGCCAAATATAAGTAAGCAAATACATTACTTGGAAAAATCAGCACAAATAAAGTTAGGGAAGACTTTCATGTTATTTTTCTTAGGAAAAAGAGACTCTCCAGTCAAGAAAAAAAAAAACAGAGTCAGATTAAAAGGAAAACTATATAAAACCATTTTCAGCTTTCCTTTGACTAACTTTAAAAATTAATTACAAGGAAACTATTAATGGATGTTGAAATGCTAGTCCAAATAAAAAAGGCTAAATATCATTATTACTTCTTTCTTTCAGGTGGTAAAAATGATGATTGTGGTTGTGCTGACATTTGCCATCTGCTGGCTGCCCTACCACATTTACTTCATAGTTACTGGGATCTATCAACAATTGAATCGGTGGAAATACATTCAGCAAATCTATTTAGCCAGCTTTTGGCTTGCCATGAGCTCTACGATGTACAATCCCATTATCTACTGCTGTCTTAATAAGAGGTAAGAGCTGGTTATGAAACAAGGTGCATAACTTCAACAAGAATATAAATGGTTTAAATTAAATAAAAGACAGAATTTTCACTTAAAGAGTTCTCAGTCAGTGGGAAAGAAAACAAAATGAAAAAAAAACCTTTCTTTAGGTTTGTACTTGAAAAGAATCCCAAAAACCCCAAAGGTGGATTTCCAGTAAATATTTTGGTCTACTTAAAATTTCAGATCAAAATTCAGTTTTCAGAAACCAATCCTTCCCATGTCTATATGCAAAATTTAAAAATCTCTAGCAGTTTAATGTTTTTTGGCTTGCAAAATATTAAAATAAAGAAGATGGTCATTAGTGATAAAAAGTGCAAGCCATATGTTCACCAATTGTAGCCCCAATTTAGTTTTGCTGGAAGGATGTAATATAAAATGTGATTTACTGTGTTTTGTATACCTCACCTTAGATTTTTACCATGCTTTAGGATCTGCAACAGGCTAATAAATACTATGGAGGTATTTATATTCTCACTACTCAATACTAAATTACAGTATTGTTTGATAGCAATGCATTCTACTCTGAATTTCAAAGGCACTGCACCTGTTGAGATGGGTGATATTTTACAGATAATTGCTGGTCTAAGATTACTGCATTGCAGAATGGACTCAAGTTATTCATTTCAGCTTGTAGGATCAGGATCTAAAGAAACGTTATCCTGGCCATCCTATTCTCCAGTATTTCTTCTAGCATTATTGGATAAAGATCACCAAGAACAAATAATTACTTCACAAACACAGTCAGTGTGAATCAGTATTGAATAAGTAATCTTAAATATTATTTCAAATCTCTTTTGACTCAGCAGCCAGTGCTAAGTTTAATTACAAAAGGAGTCTAATCAAAAATGAACAATCGTAAGTTTTTATTGGTGTAGAACACTGGAGTCTTCCTCCTTGATGAAAATAACTTATGATGATTAACATACATGAGCTCTTTAAAAGACAAGGTAATGACTAAATTCACACAGCCTTCTGCCTCTTTTCATCACTTACATCTGTTTAAAGATGAGGTAAAGTTTTAGCATGCCAGAACAAAACCATAACTCAAATGGCAAAATTTTCGTTAATTTCAACAGAAACCAGATTTCGGTAAGTGTCCAATGTCTGCAAAATCAAAGGTAAGGAAGAATAAGGTCTCATATTATTCAATTACTACCATAAAACTTCTAAACTAATCCCATTTTCTTCAAAAACTCTTTATGACACAGTTACAAAAGGAGTTATTCATAAAGAAACAATATCTCTCATGTGGCTTATGTTGACGCTTGCACACTGCAAAATTAAACGTCTGGATTAAAGAATACAGCAAAATTAAAATTAATAAATTTGAGACACACTAAAGGTCACCTTGTTCAGAATTTCATGAAAGAATGAAACACTGGTAATAGTTTTCTTATAATTAAGTTCCATATTGAAATCGAGATGCCAGAATGTCTGCTTCCTTTTCATTAAGTAGGAAAACAGAGCTTGTTGCTGGGAGTCAGATCAGTTCATGCCTCTGCTGTATCAGACAGAACACCTATCTCCAGCCTCATCTTCCAGGCTAATTAGGATATTACATATCTACGTAAAGAGAGCATTATTTCAAGGTGAAGAAAAAACATGCCCTGAATTAGAAAGAGGACGGAAGGTGCCAGGAAAAGTAATCCAGTTTAAAGTTGTTTTGGTTTTACAGTTCTCATCATGAAATCCATTTCCATCAGAGGTTCTTTCAGTATTTTTCAAAAAAATTGTATGTATAAATGTAAATATGCATGTAAATAGAGGAATGCTGAATAGCAACCTACTTGCTTGACTGTCATCATGTGAGAACTCCATGGCAAACTTAAAAATTTGAGGAAGGAAAAGTCACTTCTGTGAGATCAGTTACCTTTAACTGAACACTTCATCTGAATGATCTGCAGTCATCATTGTGGTAGTTGAACCATTGCTTCAAAGAACTTACAGACAAGATAAACAACAGAGCTGATTGTTGAAACAAAAGAGAAGCAAGACAAATGAGCAAGTCAGATAAGCTTTAGGTGAAAAATTATTCTTTTTCCATTTATACATAGATATACAGGGAATTGCTTTCCTAATATATTGAACTGCTATTCTGGAAATGCATGCACACAAAACATAACAATAGTCTTTCTGGTAAATCCCTGCCTCTGAACTAAAATAAAATACCTGTAGGAGTATTGCAAACACTGATGTTCATAAAAGTCTCAAAATGCCTGATTGTATATTACTCAGATTCAGATTTCAACTTTCTAGGATCCTCTTTAATTATTAAAAAATATTTTCCAAATATTTTACATGAACAATTATTAGTCATTACATCATTCCCATATAAGCATCTCTATGAGAAAGAAGCACAGAAGGGATATTGAAATTTGGAAACTGGGATGGTATTTTAGAGAAAAGAGTATTACAAATTTTCTTGCTGAAAGAAGATGAAAATATAAGTGCGTATTTCATTAGAGGTCAAAAAAAAACATTTTCTGTGAAGACAGTTCTACTAAAGTTGGTGTTTGTTTATTTAGGCACGGGTGAAAGACAGGAAATTCATTATAAGGAAAATACCAATGATAATATGCAGGGAAAGCAAATAGAAAATCAGAAACCAAAATGAGTTGTTCCTACTATCTTTTTTACTTGACTCAGACTTCAGCCAAGGAAACGCCCATTGATTTCCCCACACCCAGCCTAGGGGCAGGGTAACCAACCACGTCAGTGTCCTTTCAGTGTATTTTTCCGATGTATGTTTCAGTGTATGTTTCACATGAAGGCCTGGGGCTGGCTCTCACAGCACAGGTTTCAGCAAGCTCCTCTCCTCCCAGGTTCCGAGCTGGCTTCAAGCGAGCTTTCCGCTGGTGCCCCTTCATTGAGGTGTCCAGCCACGACGAGCTGGAGCTGAAGGCAGCCAGGTTTCACCCCACACGGCAGAGCAGCCTCTATGCCGTGTCCAGGATGGACTCCAGCATGACAGTGGTGTTCGACACCAATGACGGGGACAGCATGCACACCAGCCATAAGAAAAGAGCAGCTCCAAGGGACCTCAGCTTCAATGGCTGCTCACAGAGGAATTCCAAGACCGTCTCCACAGCCTCAAGTCTCATCAGTTCACTGCACACATCAGCAGATGTTTATTCCTAAACAATTCACGTTGCCAGAAAGGCAACACTGGACAATGTTCTCCTACTTTGGGACTTGATATTCATACCACAGGGAAGCAAACCAGATACTGCTGACAAACCCTAGCTATAAATATTGTGAGACTTTTGGGAATCTCTTCTTTTTTTGCTTTGGAAAGAAAATGGAATTTGAAGGCTAAAGTATGCCTCAGTCCAAGAGCACAGTTGCACCTTATACACAACAATGTTTGTAGGGATTATCCAAAATAAACCAATGGCATAAAAAACTTTGTTTCAGTTGTATCCAACCTCTGGCATTTATGTTTCGCTTACTGAAATGTAACAGGCTCTTTTACTTATTGAAGCAGAAATGTACAATGTTTTCCATTATGAGGGTAATCATTCTACAGTAATAAAATTATATGAGATTTGATTATAAAAATGTATTTATAATGAACACCTAACGAGCCCCAAGTCTATTAAGCTGTTTTACAATTTAGCCCCATTCCCAGACAAATAGATAATATTAAGTTCACGTGAATGCAGTTCAGCTCTGTCTGCAACAGTACAATTTTGCAAATACATATGAGAACAGGAGAACATGACTAAGAGACTAAGTTAAATTCTACCAAGGTTTGCATATTAGGAAACATTAGACTCTAATGGGATCTCTACTTCCAGGAGAATATATTACTTTGATGAATGTCTCATTGCTTTGTGTCTTAGTACTAAGGGTGAGGTCTGTCTCCAGTGACCTTAACAGAATCTTTGCAATTGACTTTAGAAAGGTCAAAAGATTTTTAAAATAGTTGGGCTCTTTTCACAAATTTTCCATAGCTTGATGCATGTAAAAACACTCCTGTGCCTGCATCTGAAAATATGCTAGGCATTCTTACGCAGACATGTTCCCACTGAATTCAGACAAAATCCACTGACCATCACTGTTGCAGAGAAAGCTGAATGTAATAAAAAAAGGGACCAGAGAGCAGTCTTTTAGTTAAATGACTGTCAGTTGCATGGATAGACTAGTTGTGTGAATGTTTGTTATCGAACAGTTAATAGAAACATAAGGAAAAGAGTTTGAATGTCTTCCTGAGGTAGCCAAACCAGCCCAGGGCAGTGTATATCTGGCTGAACCCAAGAGAGTACCAAAGTTGAGCAATTGATTAAGAGAAGTTTGAAGAGAGAAAGGCTTGAGCTGGCTTTAGTCCACATTCCTTCCCAGTGACTGGGGATGATCAGCATTGTGACAGTGAGCATATCATACAAGACTAGTAAAACAAGAACCATGTTTGTATGGTGATTCATGTATATAGTCAATTGTTATGTTCTGCTGAGTGTAACTTGTACTTGTATAGTGATTTCAGTGCACTGTGGTATCACTTACTAAATCAAAATCTTGCATAAGGTAAAATGTCCTCAAATACATAAACCTGGTACATTAAACTCTCCATGTGTGGAATAACTAAAGAACTTGCCTGTTATGAGTACTCTGTAACATAGCCTCCGGAATCACTATTCCTAAGTTTCACAACAATGAGTTTTTCACTGCAATATTTGTGATGCAAATGGAAAAAGGGACACTAGGAACAGTCGCATGAATTTTATTTCCCGAGCACACTTACTATGAAAATTCATGTTGCCCAGCTTGCTTGGATTTACATGCTTTGGGTTTAAAAACAAACCCAAACATCTAATAATTTAATCAGTAGACATTCACCAATTAAATTCTACAAATCTGCCAACACTTGAAATGCTCAGCAGCTCTTCTACAGCATTGCCCACAAATTCATATGCAAATGAGAGTAACAATAAATCAAGTCTGTAGATACTATACACACCAAGATGTTTGTGCTGATGTTCTGGGCCAAGCAAAACCAACACACTTAAAAATACCGAACTTGCCTGTTAGGAGATTTTTTTTTACATGTGTATTAAAGTCCAGTAAATGGCTTGCCTGAATGACTGTCAGAAGTGGAACATTCTGTTCCAGGGGAAGAAAAAACCTCCACAACATGTGATAAAACCCACAGCAACACAGTAAGAAGCAAAGAGAGACAACTAGTCTAATGCTACAAATGGACACAGATATAGATATACAGATAGATAGAGAGATATATAGATATATAGATATATATAGATACATAGATATATAGATACATAGATAGATATATAGATATCTATAGATGTGTGTGTGTGTGTGTGTATTAAATTATGTGGGACATAAGCCTGGTGCAAACCATATGGAATAAAGAGTGGAGATTGTACTGGGCCTGAAAGAGATGGACTTAATTTTCCCCACAGCTGCCCTCAGAGTGCGTTTTGAATTAATGGATAGGAAGGTGTTGATAACATAGCAGTGTGTAGGTGATGGAAACAATTGCATCACACAAAACAAGGCAGAAA